>APFE030869857.1:0-20457 GCA_000404065.3 Pinus taeda | reverse complement strand
CTTTATGGATACACATGTGGTTTGATGCACCGGAATCTAACAACTAATGTTGACCATGATTTGACACATTAACTGATAATACTTCATCACTCATACCTGAACCAGATGTCGAACCTGTATATGTCGTATTTGCCTCCTTCTTCTCTGTCAAAGACTCTGCTTTTGAAGTTTGTTGCTGTCGCTTCCAGCAGTCCTTCTTTAAATGCCCTGATTTGCCACAAAACCAACACTTTAGCTTACTCTTCTTCCCTTTCGACTTTGAACGTGAGTCGCTCGGCTTCCTGGGGCGTCTTTCTTTCGAACGACCTCTAACCATCATAGCTTCTGATGTAGAGGTTTCGGAATGCAACTTCCTCCTTGTTTCTTCCGATAATAAGGATGCAACTACATCATCAAACTCAATAGTTTCTGATGAATTAAGACTTATAGAAGTAACAAAATGATCCAATGACTTGGGCAACAAGCACAATAAAGTAATAGCTTTATCCTCGGATGGAATTTTTACTTCTATACTTTGTAATTGCACAAGAAAAGTATTAAAAGCATTTAAATGATCAGCAATCGATGTACCTTCCTTCATTCGCAAACCGTACAACTGTCGCTTCAGGAAAATCCTATTGGTTAAGGATTTGGTCATGTACAGTTTCTCCAGTTTCGTCCACAAACCAGCAGTTGTTGTCTCCGACACAATATTAAACAGGACATTGTCCGCCAGGCATAGTCGAATGGCAGTTACAGCTCTTTCATCCATTTCATCCCACTCATCGTCTATGATGTTGTAAGGTTGTTTGGATTTACCCATCAATGCCTTTACCACGCCTTGTTGGACAAGCAAGTCATGCATTTTCACCTTCCAGATCTCGAAATTATTCTTGCCATTAAATTTCTCAATTTCAAACCGGGAACTTTGAGTTTTCGCCATTTTGTATCAAAAAAGCACAATAATCTCCAATATCCAACCAGCAATAAAAAAAAAAAATTGCCTATGCCTTTGTTTTTACACAACAAAAAAATCTGTCTTTTTTGCACTTCACAAAAAAAAAAAAAAAAATCTTGTTTGCTCTTCACAAAAAAAAAAATTCTTGTTTACACTTCACAATAATCGGATGGAAATTTTAGTCAAATTACTGTCAAAAAAAAAAAACCCACTTTTTTTTTTCAAACAATTGTCCATTGTCCATTGTCTTGTACAGACAATTCAGTAATGATATGCTGATCTTCACTGCTTATTATTCCGTTTAAAATGGACACCGCACTGCTCTGCTCTATTCTAGAGACAAAATTTTGACCTCCACGGTTGTACAAAATTCACATGAAAAATTGCCAGACTATATAATTATTTGGTATGTGGGTAAGGCGTTTCTTAATTCTGCGTAATATTATAGTTTATCCATGCATTCACGCATAGCTACAAACATTTTAAATGAAGTGGGAATTGGACTCGCAATTTGCCGAGGTTTACCAACACGCATTTGAATGTTTACCAACACGCATTTGAATGTTTACCACTTCATTAAAATGTTTTCACCAACACGCATTAACACGGAAAACATACCTCAGCGCAGGTAATATTGCTCTACGCATCAGCTGGTGAATACGCATAGGCAGAAAGCGCATCAACTCCACGCGCAAAGCAATCGACGCATCAGCTATCCACCGCACAGCAATCCACGCATCAGCCTTCAATTTATTAACCCACGCTGCCTGACAACGCTTGCTGGTTCTGATATTCCGTGTTCCTCAATGTTTGTGGTCCAGCCGGAATTCACTCATACAAAAGGAATTACCTCGACGAGCTTTGACGTGGATGTCACAGGAGCCATAATCAACAAACCCTTCGTTAATCGGTGTTGTATCGCTGAAATCTCAGCAACCTTCCTTGTCCAGGCTCCGGCTCCCTATCTTTTTCTGCAAGAAAATGTTTGGTTGTCGCTCCACCAGCAAACTCAGCGGCTCCACGCACCAGCGCTAATCCACGACCAGCGCTCAGCTGTGCTCCAACATCGCTCTGATACCAATTGTTGGATCAGGTGCACAGCAAAACTAAATTAAACACACAGCAGAAGCACATATAACACAGTATTTAACGTGGTTCACCCAACCAATCTGGGCTACGTCCACCAAACATAGGCATCAAGAATATATTAATCAAATTGGAGATTACATCAAGAAATCCTCACACTCTCTTAGCAATCCATCCGAATGGTTGCCTGTTATATAGCATAGAGAATCTAACAACTCATTAACTCCCTCACATCAAATATAGGAGGCATTAACTCCCTCCCAACAACTTGGAGCTAATCTAGGACCTGAATTCCTATTGTTGTCAACAGCTGAGATTTTTTCCTATTTTTTTCCAAACAAAAAATCTCAACAATATATATATATATAAATGTTATACGTTAATTTTGTGTTGAGTATTGCTACAATTATGTATCTTTCACATTATAATATAATAAAAACATTTAATAAAAATTAAATAAAAAAAATTATGAAAATATTTTATTGTTAAAAAAATTAGATAGTAAAATATTAAATAATAAGATATTTACTTAGATAATGCTATGTGTGGAAGTAAAAATGTTTCGCATGGCATGGAGTAGGTACGATGAATTATTTGTCAATATCGTCCGTATTATTTGACAATAACGTTACTATTGAGTGTGTAAGATGTTTATGGGTTAGATACTACGGATCGTGCATTGTCCCGTAGTAGGTCTGATGAATTAACGTGTTGTTCCGATGTCGCTGGTCCTTGGAGCAGGTATGAAGAGAATACCGCTTTATTAATGTAGAGTCCGTAGTCACCAATTAATTATAACGTTACTATTGAGTGTAATATGTTTATGGGTTAGATACTACGCATCGTGCATTGTCCCGTAGTAGGTCTGATGAATTAACGTGTTGTTCCGATGTCGCTGGTCCTTGGAGCAGGTATGAAGAGAATACCGCTTTATTAATGTAGAGTCCGTAGTCACCAATTAATTATAACGTTACTATTGAGTGTAAGATACTACGCATCGTGCATTGTCCCGTAGTAGGTCTGATGAATTAACGTGTTGTTCCGATGTCGCTGGTCCTTGGAGCAGGTATGAAGAGAATACCGCTTTATTAATGTAGAGTCCGTAGTCACCAATTAATTTGAAGTTTTCAATTAGTATGATTAAACTTTGTAATGTATTTTGAAGAGAAATAATTGATATTAATTTTTAACATGATGAGTTGGATTGAAAAAGAAGGTTATAAATAATAAAATAAATTTGAACTTACTATTATATTTAAGTAATAATAATTTTGAAGAAATTCATGACTCTTTAACAAGTATGGATAGATATCTCTAACTTATATTTCAAGATTTGAAAGATCCTAACCTAGTGATGTTCAGATTCAATTTTCAATTTATCCAATGCATAGGAACAATGGTAATTTTCCATTTGATATTTCCATTTACAACCGCTAAATAAACCCATTTTATAAAAAATTGGATCTATCATGAGAATACTAGCATTGAACATACTACATGAAAACTCTCATATTCAAAGAAAAAATTGTTATCACTAGTATTAGTTATTTTTATTGAACAATTAAAAACCTTTCAATCTAATTACTCTACCCTGCTATCCCTATATGTCTTTTATATAACATACAAATGGCCCATGGGCAAGCACGCAGTTTTCAACCTTCTAGTTTAGGATGCATAGTGTAGGATTAGAGGATGTAAGTTAGGATAGTGACAAGGTTCCCCAAATAATGATAGTCGACATAGTGAATCCGGGGTTAGTGTTTATTTTAGAGTCTATAACCATTGTGCAATATATGTTTATCTTGGAGTTTCATCTTGTGCTTAACTTTTTGTATTTTCTCCAATCCAATTTGCAATTCCTTATATCTAAAATATAGAATTATATATTAATAGATATTTCTATCTCTATTGTGCACACATACATATATCTAAAATATAGGGTTATATATTAATAGATACCTCTATCCTTATTTTGTACACATACATGTTTATATCTCTCTGCCATACACATACACACAAATAAATATAGGTAAATCTTTATTTGAGGATTTTAAAAATTAAGTAAACATGAATGATGATGTATAATTTTTTAAATTATCAATATTTGATGCTTAAAAATACAAAATACTAGTAAATACCCATGGTCGACACTTCCTCTAATCTATTATTGATCATATTTGATGGTTAAAAAGAAAAAAATTATTCATCATATTTGATGCTTAAAAAGAAAAATAGGGGTAAATACCCATGGTTGACACTTCCTCTAATCTATTGTTGAGGAGGCTTGAAAATTTGATGATTACTTATATTTTCTTTTTAATGTATATTATAAAAGTTATTTTTAATTCTATACATTTAATTAAGATATAAAATTTACAAATTTATTTATAAATTATTTTAATATTAATAAATTATATTATCAAAAAGTTAAGCATTGTTATTATAATTATTATAATGAAATCATATATATATTATATATATTAATATTATAATCTTTACAAAATGGGTTAAATTTTAAAATTCAACAAATAAATCTCTTATAAATAAATAAATAAATTTATTTTAAAAGATTTGGATCGCAGGGTAAAAAAGCATTTAAAAAATTATGGGATCCGATGAAGTAAATTATTATAATTGTTCTTTTGATTTTTTTCTTTTTTTGACATCTCTCACCTATTTAACTAGCTGTATTTAGCTAGACATCACATGTATCATCTTTGTCTTGATGATAAGCCACACATGTTAAAAAAAATAAAATTAGAATAACCTATGTAACTCTGTTTTGGTAGATAGTCCACTCATCATTAGGGACATAAAATATAATGAGTATTAAATTTTAAATAGAAAATAATTTATGATTTAATTAAAAACAATCACTACCACTATAATCTCAAGATGCCCCCGATACTACTTCTCCAAACATCACTGAATTAAAGCCAATTAATTTACCCTACAAACTTAAAATAAATTTTTGTTTTAATTAAAATAATATAAAAATATTAATCCATTTTATTAATTAAAAGATATTGAAATAACTTTATTTTTAATTAAATTTAATGAAACCACATTTAAAAGTCAAAATTACAAAAATTTATTAAGAGACGACATAGTTCAGCGCAGCTTTATTTACATAGTTGAACACAGCTCTATTGATGTACGAGTGTTAACTTTATTGTGTACGAAGGTAACCACTTCCGCGGATTTCCCTGTCCATCCTCACGTTTTCATAAATTTTTATAAAGTATCTTTCTTTTTCATTGCATCTTTTAATATATGACGTTGCAACTTTACAATCTCATCACAAACCTCAATTATTGTACTGACTTGAGGGGTTGTGATAGGATAGATTCCCATAAGATTGTATAGTTGCAACATCATATATTAAAAGATGTAATGAAAAACAAAGATACTTTATAGGAAGTGCAAAAAGTCGGAGGAAGTGCCGACCTTCGTACATTATAACGTTGTGTTCAACTATGTCCTATATATATCAATAAAGCCGTGTTCAACTATGTCGTGAGCAGTGTTCAAATTTGAACACATTAGAGCCCGTCACGACGCCTCTAGCATGTTAAAAAAGTCCTGGGCACGACGGAACACATGCAAATGTGTGTGAAAGATCATGTCGGATTTGATCTCGTGACATTATGGAAGATGAAAATCTTAATAAAAGGTAATTACATGGGTAAAAGTTTGATATATATTTTTGATAAAATGGAATTACATGTGTAAAAGTTTGATATATATGTTTATTTTAAAATAATGTCTTTAAAATATTAATTTAATTATTAATAATTATTAGATAAATAGTATGAATTTAATTTTTATGGAATATTATAAAATATTTTTAATAATAGTTATAAATTAAAAATTGAGATTTGTTTAAAAAGTAGTTACGTTTTATTTATTTTTGTTTTAAAAATAGTTACCATTTTTTTAATTAAATTGATTGATTAAAAAGTGTCACATAAATATTAGTTATGTTTTTTTTGGGTATGTTATATTAAGATGTCATAGTATTGGTTCATGATATTGTAACAAAAGTTATATTAGGTTAAAAATATCCATGATAATTTGGGGGTGAGTCATCACAACTATCAATTTTGTTATATTTTTTTTAATGTATATATGTTTAGATCATATATTAATTTTTCTTCTTTTAATAATAATAATAATAATAAAACATTTAACTGTTTTTATGTTTTTTTAATCTTGTCATGCTAGATGCATCATGATGTAAGTGTTTTGATATCTATCAGTGTTTATCAACCATTTATTTAATATGATTTTGCTAATATTTTCTATTAAAATTAAAAATATATATATTATATTTTAAATTATATTGTTAATTTTAAAATAATATAGAAATATTTTTTTAACGAAAATTTTCCTATTAATAGTAATGAGTAATGACGAAAAAAAGAAAATTGGCCAGGGTGAATATCTTAAAGTCGAAAATAATATTTTTTTAATGATTTACAAATTTATCAATTATGTTTTGAAAATAGCGGAGGGTGAGTATGTTAATGTTGAAATATATACATACATATATTTTAAGATTTATAGATTATGATTTGTAATCAAAATAATATTATTTATAATATTATTTATTTTAATGATTAGATTTATCAATTGTGATTTGTATCATTGAAATATTGTGAAATAAAATAGTGTAGATTTATCTTAATTTTTTATTTATCAAGTATCGAGAGGGATAAAATATCTCAAGGTGCAAATCTTTTTTCAAGTTTTTCACTCAAAAATGAGGTTTAAAGATTGAACTTGAGGAAAGCTTTTCACCTCTAGAGATTTGATCCCTGTCCACTTGATAGATCCATAATTAAGATGGATTTATTCTACTTTACATAATAGATATATAACACCCTTTAGTGAAAAGTAAATATTTTAATTACTTTTACTCGACAAACTTTGTAAATCATGGGCTAAGTGGAAAGTATACTAGAAAACTTTAATGTTTAAAAAATTATTTTAATTTATTCTAAAAAGGTTATGGCAAGTTTGGAATTCACGGGAAAATGCCCTAGATGAAAATTTTCATTTTCCAAACAGTTAGAAGACAATTATTCCTCTCCCTAGAGATAAATAATCTCAGTTGGGACAAGGGAGCTAACAGGGTGAGAGGTAAGAAAACCTGATGCAACCTTGAAGACTTGGTACCTAGTTGGAGGAGGTCCAAGAGAGGATAATCAAGCTACAAGCTTGTGACCTTAGACAGGACGTTGCTGAGGGAGGTAAGATGCTTCCAGTTAGGGGATTCTTGAGTTGGTTGGTGGCCAATGGAAAACCCAAGACAGACTTATGAGTCTGTGAGTTATTTTCCTGGACTGGTGTGGTCATGATGCCTGAGAACAAACCTTGCTAGGTCGTTGTCTATCAACTGTTCTAGAAATTGAAAAGGCTCGGCGAGAGAATTGGACGTGATTGCCATTCTCATAGGTTGGGAGGAGTGGTCTCTCTCCTAGTTGACTTCTTTGGCTTCCTAAACCTAAACAGATAAGTATTCCTATGTATGCTGGTAGAAATTTTCTACAGATTGCGTATTTCTATAAATTACTTATGGAAACTATTTTTGTAAACTATTTGTGTAGCTTTATGGTTGGCCTATCAAGTTGAAAGGAATAAATAGATAAGTGGAAAAATATTGGTGGGACTTTTTTGTGTTTGCTACATGTTTTTCATATAACAATTATGATCTAGGTGGATATTGGTGCCCACCCACCTAATCCACTCGGGCCCCAACCAATGTTTCTTTCAGTTTCCTTAGTTGTAACATAATTTACCATTTTTTGCATTTTTTTGGGTTTTGAACTTCTTAGCCCATTTTGAGGCACTAAATGACGTTTTTTTGGAAAGTGGGCAATGGAATAAATCACAAACGGGTTTTTTAGTTGAAAGTTGTATTTCACATAGAGATCTTTCTAACAAGGTATCATACACATCAAACAGAGATTGTATGCCAAAGTTACGACCCCCGGGAAGTTAGTGTACTAATTAACCCTAATGGGGCCCACAAATTGTTCGTGCTTCATCTCCTAAGGTTAGGTTTTTTGATGATTGGAGTTTTCCCTTGTTTCACAATAATAGAAATGCCTAAAAGCCACATTGTAAATAGCTTAGAGGCATGTAGCCGCCTCATCTCTTCTTAGAGATAAGCTACCATCGCTCGCACTAGTTTATTTCCATCTTGCATGTAAATAGTTTTCTGTATTTTTTTATTAATAAATTGAAGTTCAATTTTTTTTGTATATCTGTGTTCATGTTTAAATATGTATTTCATTTAGTTCCTACATAAATCTAGATTAGTGGTATCAAAGCGGTCTACTCTTTCTCTGTTTTTTTGTGCATGTCCTCAATGAGGTCAAGGTATAAGGAGTTAGGGCTTGAATCAGTTGAATCTTTGCAAGACCGACCTCACCGACCCCGATGACCTCCTATTATGAAGAAACAAAAGATGAGGGAGTAGGAGATCCTTTCAAAATATTGCTCAAACAAGCCCTCGAGTGACAAAGGAAATAAATGATGATAAATTTTGCCCATATCCTTCGACAGATGCCCACAGGCGACACATGTTCATCTAGCAGCAATCGTGGAGGTGCCACTCCTTTTAAGGTACAAGTTAACTTTGAAATTCCCATATTTGAAGGCTAGATGATGCAAATGTCGTAGATAAATGGTTAAATCTGTTGGAAGGATATTTTTCGGTTCATGATTTTTCCAATAGGGAAAAGATTACTTTTGCACTCCTCAAAGCTGCCCCCCATGTCAAGGACATGAGAGAACCCTCACTATTTTCATCCACACCCACTTGGAATTCTTTACAAGATGTCGTCAAGGAATAGTATTACTCTATCGGGAGCTATGAAGATAAGTAAATAAAATGGACCACACTGTGGTAGGGAATGGACCAAGACGTGTTAAAGTTCACAAATATTTTTCATACCATTTGCATGAAGTTGGGTATCAAGGATTCCGAGCGGCATATGGTACTCAAGTACCACATTGTTTACACAAATACATCCATGACGAGATGGAGTTCCTGGACATCTCCTCGCTTGGCGCTAATTATCGATACATTATCAAGATCAAGCAGAAATTTAAACAGAAGAAGTGGTACTTTGGATCTACAAGTCCGAAGCAATGGAAAGGTGCCCCCAAATTGCAGAACAAATGATAAATCCAAAGCAGGGTGACCCGGGACAACCCACTAAATCCGCAAGAAAATAAAACCACCACGAAGACAAAGAAGGACATAGGAAATTGGTGTGAGTTCCATAAGGTCCCCACACACATCAAAAGTGAGTATCGAGACAAGTAATCATTGGTGACCACGATGAAGGATTCAAAGCTAGATAACTATTCCAACTCTGAGTCAGAACCCAACAAGGGGAATGACAAAGGGACACATATTATTAATGCAGATCCCAACGCCACCATTTCCACCATCAATATCTAGAAGATCGATACCAGAGATCTAGAGGAAAGGGAGTGGCTCTTCCACTCACAGATGTGGGTGAAGGGGTTTCTGTTGTAGTTCATTATTGAAAATGGAAGCCAAAATAACCTTATCTCAATAAAGGTCATTAAGAGGATGGGCCTATCGACCACACCACACCCACAACCATACACCATTAGGTGACTCCACCAAGGATGAGATCTTCGCATCAACCAACAGTGTCTTTCTCCCTACATCATCAAACCCTTCACGGATGAGGTACTATGTGATGTTGCTCCTCTTGAATTTTGTGATGTATTATTAGGCCAACCATACTTGTGGAAGCATCATGTTGTGTATGAGTTAAAGCCTCACATTATGATTATTACTTTGGGCAATAAGTTATATAGGATACTCGAGGTAGCCCCACCTACTTCCATTTCTTTAATCTCTACTAAGCAATGTAGTAAGATCATCTCCCAGACTAGGAAATTTGTTTTCTTTTTATTCATTCTCAAAGTAAGGGGAAGATCGTGGACACATCCATGGCCCTTCTGAAGGGTTCCACTACACAATAGAAACAGGTGGATAAGGTCGTGGAAGAATACATGGACATATTCTCCTCACCCACAGGGGTACCTTTGCACTGTCAAGTCAAGCATTCAATCAATATGACTCCCATAACACCTCTACTAAATGGGCCAATATATCACCGCACGATTCTAGAAAATGAAGAAATCAAGAAACAGATCTAGGCGTTGCTACAAAAAGGGCACATCTGACCAAGTTGCTCACCTTGTGGGAGCCCGATTGTACTTGTACAAAAGAAGGATGGGACCTTAAGACTCTGCATTATTTATCAAGCATTAAATAAAATCATTGTCAAGAAGTGGTATCCAATCCCACAAATTGATGACCTTCTTGACCAGCGCAAAGGGGTCAAGCATTTTAACAAGAATGATTTAAAGTATGGTTATCACTAGGTTCCAATAGAACCCACAAGTGTATGGAAGTTCGCTTTCGAATCCAAGGAGGGACTTTTTGAGTGGTTGGTGATGACTTCCAAGTTGACAAATTCCCCTACAACTTTTATGAGGCTCATTGATTAAATATTGCGGCTCTTTACCAACTTGTTCATGGTTGTATATCTGGAAAATATCCTCATCTTCAGAAAGATTTGTGAAGACCACTTGCAACACATTCAGCAGGTCCCTCAAACCCTACGACAACATAAACTCTGTGCCAACTTGGAGAAATTCACCTTTGGAGTGAGGCAGGTCCAATATTTGGGTTACATCATTGAAAATAAAGGTGTGCATGTGGATTCAGATAATATCTAAGTCACTTGGGATTGGTTAACCCCAACCACTCTAATAGAGTTTCGCAAATTTTTGGGCCTTGCTAATTTTTATTGGAGGTTTGTGTTGGGATTCTCTCATATCACTTGGCCTTTGAGTCAAGTTACAAAGGACAAAGCAAAATAAAAGTTTTTCTGGTCTGAATCCCAACATAAGGCATTTGTTGAGCTGAAGCACCGCCTATGCTCTGCACTATTACTCACATTTTCAGACTTGCAACAACCATTTGAAATTGAGACAGATGCCCCTGACTATGTTATTGGTGCATTTCTCACCCAACAAGGACATTTGGTAGCCTATCACAGTGAGACATTTTTCGACACAATTCAAAAATGTCGCACCTATGATAAGGATATGTATTCAATCATGTAGGCTTACCGACAATGGAGACATTACATTATAGGGAAGGAGATTATCATCCACATAGATCACTGATCCCTTCAGTTTATACAAGCCCAAGGGAAGTTTCAAAATGATCGCCATCAGAAGTGTTCCACATATCTGCAAAAATTCCATTTGAATATTAAATACAAGAAGGGCAACACCAATCATGTTCCAGATTGCCTCAGTCGGCCACCAGTTGTAGCACCTACCACTATTCTCATCTCTTATGGCCACAAGACCTCTGGATGGCCAAAACTATATAAAAATGATCCAGAGTTGGCCACCACACACTAGATGCTAGTGGATGGCAAGCAAGTTCTAGAATTCCACCTCCCAGATGCATTATTATGCTACTTGGGCCACCTTTGTGTTCCTTCAAGAAAGTGTGCCAAGCTGATATGGGAAGCGCATTACAGTCGGGTCGCAGGACACTTTGGTTTCGAGAAAAATATGGTCATACTGCAGAACTATTTTTATTTGCCAAATCTCCGACAAAATTTTGGAAAATACATCAGATCCTGCACTTCCTGTTCCATAGCCAAGCCAACTATTAAGAAGCAAGTCTTGTATACTCATTTGCCTACTCCTAGCCAACCATGGGAATCTATCTCCATGAACTATATGTATAGCCTTCCTTCTACCAAGAATGACAATGGCTATGTGTTTGTGGTCATATTGGTTTCCTGCAAGAAGAGTATCAAAGCAGAGGCCACTTCCAGGCTCTTCTTTGAATGAGTGTGGGTACATTTTTGGATCTTGCGAACCATTATATAAAATTGGAATAGCAAGGTCCTAAACACATTTTGGTAAATCCTTTAGTCATTGTTGGTCACGAAGCTCACCAAGTTGATTGTATTCCACCCCCACATTGATGGCCAAACATAGGTTGCCATCAAGATTACTGTGCATGTACTACACATGTACAACTCTAAGCATCTGCAAAGATGGTATGAGAGTCTTCCCTATGTGAAACAAAAATATAACATAGCTCTCCATATCTCGATTAGCCAAAACCCCTTTCAAGTGGGCTTGGGATTTCAACCATTATGTCCCCTTAATTTTGCATAGCCTTTTGCAACTACATAGAAAGAATTTGACCATGTTCAGTCTGAAGCTGATAAAGCCACCAGGTTTATTGAGTGCATTCAAAACATCCTCCAACAGGTTCACAAAATATTGGAGAAAGCTAATGCCAAATACAAACAACAACATGGCCAACATCGGGTGCCCCATAAGTTTGAAGTGGGCGACAAAGTATGGTTACATTTGTAGAAAGAGCGCCTCACTGGAGCCCATTGTAAGCTTCAACCACTTTGATATGGACCTTACACCATCACCAAGGTTGTGGGAGACAATGTTGTAACAATATCTCCATGGGTCTTCCTCTATCCAATGACATGCCCCATGGATCCACTGAAACTGTACTCTCGCGCAGTGATCTTTCACAAAACAATGCGGGTCATACGGATTGAAGCTTTGGATATCGAAAGGATATTTCTTGATCTCCACTGTTTCAGCATCCGCATGCTTGAGATTCCATGTCTTGTACAACCAAATCCGCAACGGAAGAGTGGGCCAAGTTTCCTTCTTCTTCTGGTGCAGCCTAGTTGATAGTCCTACTGAGATGTGTTATGACACTTCTTGCATGAAGAGATTGTTCATGGCAAACTTTGGCGAAACATGCGGAGGCTTCTCCGCGTTGTACATCCGTATGAAGGTGAGGCATACCAATCCTCTATGTCAATCAATGCCTCCATTGCTGCCTTCGACATGCAAGGTGGATCTTGTTCAAATATCATCTTGTACACCAGGGTGACAAAATGATCTAACAGATGTGTGATAACTCCTCTGAAGTTGCATTCGGAAAACAGTTTACAATAAGTGTTGACAGAGGTTTCTGTCGATGTCCATGCCCACTTCATGCCCGGGAACTACTGACGGGCACAGATTGCATCCAAGATGTAAGCGAACATGTAGATTTCTGTTTGCTGACCTTTGGGCAACTGTCGAGCTCCTGTTACCTGTTCCTTCAGCCTGTGAGCCAACATGTCAGACCAATTTCATGCTTTGCCTTCACTGGCCAGTTGGTCCAATGTGATCACCCAACTCTGCGGGAAGGTATCTGTGCTCTCTTGGCCATACAAGCGACATGAAAAGATGACAAAGTATTGATACGCCTTCTGCAGCATCTTCGTCTTGTAAATCTAGTTGGGTGTCATCCTGAATTTCGCTGACTCCTTTACCTAGTTCTTCAAGATATTCCTGGAGTTGGCATTGTTGCTGGGTAGGCTAAAGGTGTCTCCATGGTGATCACTGGCTTCAACAAATGATACATTTGCTGATAATCTTGTGCCCTGAAGGTAGAAATCTTTGTCCCACTGACACTGCTCAATGTCATCGTCTTGGGATCAGTGTGCAAGACGATCCAATGTATCATGTCCGCGCATGAGAACAAGGGATACCTGCATGCAATCCGGTACAAGCCGGACTTGTGAATGTTCACATAGAGTTGGCAGTCTTCGAGATCTTCCCCAAATGTGCCTGAGAATGCATCATTGACTTCTTAATATTTCAACTTGATGTCTTTGTCTATGATCAACTTGGTGCCTTCATAGATTGGCAAACTCATAAACACTCGGTCAACTCCTCCTTTAGTTGCGCTTCCATCAGTGTCCTTTGATCCTGCTCTCTTAGAGGCCATTGATCCTGAATTGCTGAGAGACACAAAAACACATCCTATATCTAGAGACATGGTGACATGCATGGCAAGAAATCTATCAACTAAAACCAAAACAAACTTGAGGAACAATATGCAACATACCCGGGGATTGACTAGAAAGGATTGCGTAATTTTCACCGGGAGGCTGGGAGACTGGCTGCTGGAAATACGCAAAAGGTTGTCCAGACTGTCGGGAGGCTGGTTGACTGCTGGAATTACACAATGCGCAATCCAGACTGGCCTGCTGGGTTTTGGGATTGCACAATGCGCAATTCCAGCTGGCAAGTGTTGTAGGCCCTGGGACTGCATTGCGCAATTTTCTGGGCCAGTAGTCACTTCCCCTTTAGAATTTCACAATTCCTTGAGGGAGCTGCTCAACCAGTAGTTGGACTAAGTCCAGAGAAGCAGCCTGTGAGGGGAGTAAAGCCAAATATCACACACAGGTTGGAAAGCTGCTGAAAAACCAATGAAGCTTGTGTACTTGACAAGGCAAGACATGCTGTTAAGGATGGTTGGTAGGGAGGCTCTAAAACGAAGTTAAGGAAAAATTTTGGAGGGTGGTTGTAGCCACTACAACATGTTGCAAGGGTTTTTATTGTTTTATTATTTTGGGTCAGACTTTAATGTAAATCTAGCTATTGTGTTTTCAACCATTCCGTTCAAAAGTGTGATTTTCAATTTACTGAGATTTGTGACTTCTTTATATAGTGCTTTTATTAGATTTATTTTGAGAGTGATTTTGATATAATTTTTTTTTTTTAATTTCAATGTATTTTTTTTTAACTATTTAATTGAAAATTGTATTGCAATTATAAATGAAATAAAATTAATCAAAATTGCTAGTTATTGATATTTTATTTTAATTTTAATTTTTTTATTATTTTGTTTAACGAAATTGTTTTTAATAGCTGTTATTTTTATTGCCATTTTAATTGTGAATCTTTAAAAAAAAGAACACTTTCATTAACCATAAAAATAGAATTAGTTTTAAAACTGATTAGGCAGTTAGTCTTGGAAAAAAAAATAAAAGACAATCTCTTTGATTGCAATTCCCCTACTCCTATCTACGTTCCTTTGCACCTCTTGGTGCAATTCCTAGTTATCTTGTTGTGTGAGTAATGCTACATGGATGTGACATTGAGCTAACTCCATTGAGTTATTTTTATCAAGTTAAAAATAAGGGCTTCATGATTTTACATTTTACAAAGATTATGCCATTATGTGTCAAGCATTTTTTAAAAATCAATGCCTATATATGCAATTTCAAGGACTACCATAACTCTCACATAATTCTTTAAAGGGTGTTAGCTCAATGGAAGAGCGTCCTATTTATAAGTAGGGGGTTGGTGGGCCGATTCCAACGTGTCCTAGTATGAATTAATCAATGATATTGCAGTTATTCTAAATTAAATACTTTTAATATTGGTTTATTTCAATGGTGAGATATTTTTCTAGATTCATTATTTTATATTGTCTCTAAAGAGACAAAAGTGATGTTGTATTATCTTTGAATTTATTTTTTTATTGTCTCTAGAGAGACAATAGTTAGGATAAAAACATTATCTCTTTAAATACAATATTACTTTAACCCCAACTATTCTCTCTAGAAAGACAAAAATGAAATTGTCAATGGAGAGACAAAAATCTTGTGTTATATATTGTCTTTATAGAGACAATATTTTAAGACAATTTGATTTGAGACACCCACTTAAAGACAATATTTAAGACAATACACAAGTTTTCTTTTGTCTCAAGTTAAGACAATTTACCCAAAAATTGTCTTAAATATTGTCTTAAACCACCCCTTTGTGTTCTTTTTCTTGTTCTTGTTCTTGTTCTCCCTTTCTAGCTATCAAGTAGTTATCAAAAGTTTTGAATGTAATTTTCTTCTACTACCACCTCTCATCTTACATTGCCACCTATCATCTTCTTATATTCCATTGGCACCTATCAGCTTCCACTGCCACCTCCAGCATGGCTCAAACATCAAGGATATGATTTTCATTAACACTTGTAGGTGTGGCCTTTTTTTATATGGATAATCACTAACGTTTGTATAAGTTGTATAAGCTAGCTAACACTGGTCTCTAATTGGTAAAGACTGGTCAAGAGTGTTTAACTGATCGAACTAGTCAAGCTGAGCGATGGGAATCAGAGGGGATCAGAGTCCGATCCCTTCTCTTTAATTTATCGATATAGCCTCTTCTCTTTATTTGTGTTGTAAGGGTTTTTATTTTTTTATTATTTTGGGTCTGACTTTAATGTAAATCTAGCAATTGTGTTTTCAACCATTCCGTTCAAAAGTGTCATTTTCAATTTACTCAGATTTGTGACTTCTTTGTAAAGTGTTTTTTATTAAATTTATATTTTGGGTGATTTTGATATAATTTTTTTAATTTGGATGTATTTTTATTTTAACTATTTAATTCAAAATTGTATTGTAATTATAAATGAAATAAAATTAATCAAAATTACTAGTTATTGATATTTTATTTTTATTTTAATTGTTTTATTATTTTGTTTAACGAAATTATTTTTAATAGCTATTATTTTAATTGCAATTTTAATTGTGAATCTTTAAAAAAGGAATACTTTCATTAACCATAAAAATAGAATTAGTTTTAAAACTGATTGGGCAATTAGTCTTGGAAATAAATAAAATACAATCTCTTTGATTGCAATTCCCCTACTCCTATCTGCGTTCCTTTGCACCTCTTGGTGCAATTGCTAATTAGATTGTAGTGCGAGTCATGCTACATGGGTGTGACATTGAGCTAACTCCTTTGAGTTATTTTTATCAAGTTAAAAATAGGGCCTACATGATTTTAGATTTTACAAAAATTACGCCACTATGTGTCGAGCATTTTTTTAAAGTCAATGCCTATATATGCAATTTCAAGGACTACCATAACTCTCACATAATTCTTTGGAAGAGCACTAGCTTTATGAGAAGGGGATTGGTGGTTCGATTCCAATATGTCCTAGTATGAATTAATCAATGATATTGTAGTTTATTTTTAATTAAATACTTTTAATATTGGTTTATTTCAATGGTGAGATATTTTTCTAGATTCATTATTTTATATTGTCTCTAAAGAGACAAAAGTGATGTTGTATTATCTTTGAATTTAATTTTTTATTGTCTCTAGAGAGACAAAAATGAAATTATCTATGGAGAGACAAAAATCTTGTGTTATATATTGTCTTTATAGAGACAATATTTTAAGACAATTTGATTTGAGATACTCGCTTAAAGACAATCTTTAAGACAATACACAAGTTTTCTTTTGTCTCAAGTTAAGACAATTTACCCAAAAATTGTCTTAAATATTGTCTTAAAACCCCTCTTTGTGTTGTAGTGTATGAACATGCTTTATTGCTTCAAGACACAACAAAGAGAATTAAGTAGATTTAAGTAGATGAAATATTTTGTTCCGGTAAGTTTATTCATGCGATTGAAGATATGCTATTTTGCAGTTTAAGTTGTCTTTGTTGGTTGCATGGTATTCTATGATGTAGTTGAAACTTCAAATTTTTCAAACATGTATCTATTCAAATTTTATGTTTTTCCTTTGAATTGTTTAGAAACTCTAACGAATGACAATTATGAGGTTACAACAGAAATAATTTACAAAAGTACCACCATTAGATTTAAAATTCAGATAAACATGAACCAGCATATCCTTTGGTTATATTATGCATAACATATAATTGGATGGTAGAATTAGGGTCAATTCCCACCCGTTGATGGTCTATCTACTACTCAAATAATACTTAAATCTAGAGCCACTTTCAGAATAGAGTCGACATGAAGAAATTACTAGAAAGTTGTGAAGTTGATAAAGTCATCACCAGTGACCATGATGACAATAGAAGGTACAACAAACATGAACTGGACAATGCGAAGAGAAAGGCCTCTAATGGTACCTGGCGTTCTAGATAAATATTTGGAAAATATTACATGATCTTCCTCCTCCCGTAAATGATGCTCATGTTCAGGGTGTCCAATCTGATGGTACACTGTGTCACTTGCATCCATCAACTCATAGTTAGAGCTTGAAAAGAGACTCTCTTAATTCATCCAATTGATTAAAAAACAAGGACAAGGGTTATTGGCAGCGGTATGGGTAAGGAGGTTGGAATGAAGAGGTGGAATGGGGAAGCAGATTGGTGGAATGAAGAGGGGGCATGAGAAATCGCAGGTGGCTTGCCACTAGAAGTGTGGTAATTTCAAATTTTCAAATTTTGGATATGTATGAGGGTTTTAAACTTTGGTATATGAGTTTTTGTTGTTGTTTCCATTAAAACATTAAATGACTTCGAAGTAATGCTAGCTCTGAATTAGCATTAAACTAAAGTGTTTTGAGATTTGATTATTATCCTATATTTTAACGAGAATTGTGAAAATCATATTCTTTTGCCTGCAATAAGAGGTCGAAACCCAAACATTAGATAAAATTTCGTATTTATGTTTAAACCTGGGTTAAATCAAGAATGCGGTCGTTGGTCAAAGCGATTTAATGTTAGTTCAACATCCAACTAACGCTACAGTCCATACGCTAAATTATATTAACTTTTTTCACTTTTTAATAAATTAAAATTTCTAAATTTAAAGTCTTTCATCATACATGTACTGTCATAATCAATATCTTTAATAGTGGTATCCATTTAAAGCAGTTTTTTTTAAATGTAGTTTTTAAATGATTTAATATACAAAATTAAATATTTCTATATTAATTCATTAATTAACAAGTGCGATAAATTAATTAAGTTAAATAATTAATTAACATATACTATTGTGAAAATAAATATATAAAAATAATTAGTTTTTTTAAACCAGGATTTGTTTTTCCAAATTTAATGAATTATTTTAATTATTTTAAATAAATATATTAATATATTTTATCTTTATCTTTAAAATATAAATGAATTTATGACTTTTTAAATATATGCTTATAGCGATCTTAAATTGATGTAACCTATGTACGCTAAATTGATGTAATGTAACCCATGTACACTGATTATTTGATCATTGTTACAAATTGAATGTATAGATCTCTTCCATGGTTGTGACAAGTTCTTCCTTTGGTAAGTCTTCTTTGTGTTGCCGAGGCTGTGTGTGGCATGTGTTATAATGGGCAGTAGGCCTTTTTGCAGGTAATTCTCTATATAAAGCAATTACAGATACCGTCGACGGTACAGCCATTTCATTTCACCAAGCGAGGCCAAGAGAAGAATGGGTTGTGGAAACTGTTTGCACCCTTTTCCTGTGTTTTTAATTACTAAATGGTTTACTGCCATAGACGCCTCCTCAAGGTCACCCAGTTTCTCCCACGCCACAGCAGCGAATTCCTGAAGGTCCCGCACTTTCAAGTTTCTCCCACGCCACAGCAGCTTCCTGAAAGTCGCCCAGATCCTCGCACGTCACAGCAGCTTCCTGAAGGTCGCCCAGTTTCTCCCACGCCACAGCCGCTTTCTAAAGGCCGCCCAGTTTCTCCATCGGTTGGTGGGGATTCGCTAGACAAACACCAGAACCGCTTCTTGAAGGTCACCCAGTTACTCACACGTCACAGCCGCTTCCTGAAGGTCACCTAGTATATACCATGCCACAGCCGCTGTCTGAAGATCACCTAGTTTCTCCATCCGATGGTGGGGATTTGCCTACGCAATTAATGAGTAAATTATAGGATATTTAAATATTTTTTAGAATATCAATAATTATGATGTGGCTATAATGCGGAAGGTTTCTCTCATGATTTTGCCAATGACAGTAATGGTTATGGTTGTGATTGTGCAGACAAAGGATTCTCCTTTTCGACTGATCCAGGCGCTTCCCACCTCGGGCGGGACTCATCCTCATCCACTTTCTCTCGCTCTTCCAGCGTTCGTAGTCTGCATAAATCTGATCTTATGACGGAAATAGAGAAAGACCTTGACGAAATAAACGTGGACATCGGTCTAGATGATCTTCTGAAGCACATAGCCCAACTTTTCGACCTCATAGACAATGTGAAAACCTTACATTTCATTTTCATTCCACTGTAAATATGAGTTATATCTTTAGAGTACATGGTTATTAGTGTTATATTCTGAAAGTCTGAAGATTTTCCAGATGAACCTTGTAAATGTGTTAGAAAAACTGCACAGATGAATCTAGCTAGTAAAGGTTGAACACACAGCTTTGCAGAGCAAAAACATTAAAAGAAAATTGAAAGAAGAAAAGAATGATTCATTAGAAAATATGTTACAATGCTCATTATATAGCATTACTGGGTGAAGATCCCAAGGTAATGAACTATAGTGGGTGAAGATCCCAAGGTAATGAACTATAGTGGTGATCAATGAGATGACTCAACACCTACAACAAGTTCCGGAGATAACTAGTCAGTTGCGGAGTTAAAGGAGGAGCAAATCAAGGAGTAAATCATGCAAAAGGAATCTTGCATGCAATCCCATGCTCTAACTAAGAGTCCGCATGTAGATGTGTAGTAGTTGCATGTAGTTGCATGCTCTAACTAAG
>APFE030869852.1:34484-68938 GCA_000404065.3 Pinus taeda | reverse complement strand
ATAGAATTCTTCAAATTCCTTGCTGCAAAACTCTCCACCATTATTTGTCCTCAACATCTTTATCTTCTTCTCTATCTGATTTTCCATGAGAGCCTTAAATTCTTTAAACCTGTCAAAGACTTCAGATTTCTTCTTAAGGAAATATATCCATGTATTCCTTGAGAAGTCATCTATGAATGATACATAGTACATAGACTTACCTAGTGATGGAACCTTCACAAGTCCAAACACATCACTGTGCACAAGTTCTAATATATGTTTCACCCTCTTACCACCAGAGGTCAAACTCACCAGATTTTGCTTCCCATATACACAATTTTCACAGAAATCAAAATCGAGAGAGCTATTACTCATACCTTCTACCATACCTTTACTATGAAGTATTTGAAGGCCCTTCTCTCTAATATGTCTAAGCCTTTGATGCCACGACATGGTCTTCTCTCCAGAGACCACTAGATTTTCTGCTCCAGTTTTAGGAACCACAAGGCTGTTGCACCCATCAACAATAGTGCTACCTTGTAGCTTGTACAGAGTTCCAATCCAAACTACCCACATCAATACCAATGCTCCCCGAACCATCTTGCAGGTATCCTTCTCGAACATAGTTTTTTACACCTACATCATGGAGCTTGCTTACAGAAATCAGATTTCTGGACAATGCAGGAATACGCAGATTACCTGAAATTGTTCTAACCTTTCCACCTTGCAACCTCAACTTTACTTTTCCACAACCAACGATTATAACCTTCCTATCATCCCCTAAGAAGACATCACCACCATCGTATTTCTCATACTCGCAGAACCACTTAATATGGTGAGTGAAGTGAAAGGATGCACCTGAGTCAATCAACCATGCCCCATGATCTACATGTGTACTTGAAGAAGCCAAGTACACATCCCCACCTTCATCTGAGGTGGTTTTCACCTCTGTAGAAGGAGCATCATCAGATCCCTTTACTTTACCAAGAGCTTTAGATTTACATTCCCTTTTGTAGTGCCCTTCCTTTCCACATTTCCAACACACCACCATTACAGGTTTTCTTGGAGATTTAGATCTCCCTCTAGATTTAGATCTCCCACTCGATGACTTATTTTTGTTCCTATTATGTGATCGTCCTCGTACATACAAGGCATCACCATTCTAGCTCTCCATATTTTTATGTCTCATCTCCTGCATCAGCAAGGATGAGACTATTTCATCAAACTACAAGAAAGTTGTGTTGCTGCCTATTGTAATAACTAGACTATCCCACGTATCTGGTAGAGAACACAACAACTGATGCACTTATCTTCATCTAAAATTTTAATATCACAGATAATAACTGACTTACCATAGTATTAAATGTGTTTAGATGTTCTGTCACTAAGTCTCCATCTTTCATCCTCAGGTTATACAAACTTTTCTGTAGGAATAGGTTATTCACCAAAGACTTGGATTGGTACAAAGTCCCTAACTTGTCCCACAAAGCCTTCACCATATCTTCCCTTGATACATTCAACAATACTGAATCTGAGGCACATAATCGTATTGTGCTCTTAGCCTTTCGATCCAATTTCTTCCATTCTTCATCGGACACTCCCGTTGGTTTAGTGCCTGGATCTATCGCAACCCACTAATCTTTATCCACCAACAGATCCTCCATCTTCAGTTTCCATAACTCAAAACTCTGACCATTAAATTTCTTGATCTCTATCTTTCCACTACTCACCATATTTTTTCACCACCAGAATCAATCCCGCAGATCTCCCACTAAACAGGGTCTACCACAGGCCTGAGCGAAATGCCTCAGCAACAAAGGCATCCCCTTGAAGCCAAAACAACTTTGATATGAAATGTAGGTTTTAACCCCGTACAGAAATTACCTGCATACGAATTCTAAAACACAGAAAATAAACAATGCGAGAGCATAACACATAAAACACATATACACAGAGATTTCCCATGGATCCCAAAACTGATACTACTAGATTTATTTTTCATTCTTTTCCTTTGAATGTTACAATACATATTTCTACATGCTGAAGCATCCAATACCATGGACCAAAAACCATCACTTCCAAAACCATGTGCAAAAAACATGCAGAAAACCATAGGTAGGTTCGCCCAACCTAATATAGGGTCCAAAAAACAAAATTTTCTGGGGCGTTCCCTCGAACCTCATAGAGGGGGGTTACCTACACCCCTCAAACCCCCTATGACCCCCCACTATGCAATCAACGCAATGAAGGGGGTGCTCCACCCCCCATCTGACCGGCCGGTTAACTACATGGGCTAGTCATGGAAAGAATATAACACAACCCAACAACTTACTTATATAAATATTTCTCAAAACTCATAAATATCTCCAACTTGCTTAATTAATACAAAATGACTCGACTCCAAAATTCCAGTGGTAATTTAATGTATCCCTATTAAACCATACTAGATGGACTACAAGTATTTACCCTCTAAGATGTAACAAAAGGAATCCATCATTAAAAGATAATGCAATAACATAGGGTATCCATCATTAAAGGGATAACAAAGCATGACCCTCATCTCCTCATGGGACGATTTAGTGGTTGGCACAATCGGATTTTATCCCCTCCACTTGATTTCAAATTTTATTAGGGGACACTTTGGAGTCCCTGCTCTTGCTAAGTCATAAATTCATGGTATACTATTGGAAATTGTTTTCTTTGGTATTGAGCCTTATTTAGATTACTCTATCAATTCACCATGGTAAAAAAATTAAACAAAGCATGACCCTCATAACAATTTATTCACCCAGATTGCTCTAACAAGTTATAAATTCACCATGGTAAAAATAAACAAAAACAAAAACCTAACCTAGTAAAAATTTCTCATTAAGATCCTCCACCCTCGTGGAATCCTGGCTTTTTACTAACTAAATTCTAATATACTTTGGGGAACTGAAGTTTAATATTTAACCTCACCAAATTACTAGGTTCGCCATGGTTTAAAGAAAAAAAAAAAACATCGCAGAATGCTTGTAACAATTTTTTCTCTTTATTCGTAAATTTAACCATGAAGGAAGTGTCAATCATTGTTATACGAGATTTACAAATGTGGACAAAAGTATCTCCCCTAGGTTGGTGGCTAACCTAGAACAATAGAGAGACAAGAAACAAAATGCTTTTCCTTAAAGTAAATAGATGACGTAGTGAGGCCTGACATGAATCCTTCACACACTTCGCTTCTTCTTTAGCATGGAAGCTCCCATTCTAGCTCTGAATGCTAAAATTAGAACCTACATAGTTAGATAACACAAGCCAAGAAAATACAAGATCTATGCAGTAGAATCTAAGTACTTCATTCAATAGATCAACATTGTATTGAAATAAGTGAAATAGCAATCACATATAGGAAAATAATGAATTCTTTGCATTAATATAAATGGAAGGATATTACAACAATAAGTAGGAGTTGACCTTGTAGAAAATATCCTCCAAGTTGTTGACCTGTCCTTTCCTTGTCACAATATTTACCGCCAATCACCTTAAATGCATGAGAAGAAAACAATTCACTGTAGTAGCATAAGCGAAAGAACACTCTCCAAAATCCCACCCCCAACCACATAGAAGGCTGAGAATATATAGAGAAGTAGGGTAAGTTCGGAGTTCTTATCCAATTACCAATATAAGGTAAGAGATCCACCTTTGATGGAGGGATAGGATCAAAGGATAAGTGGTGAAAACTACAAAGTAGGGAACGATAGGATCCAAATGTTTTATCCAGGTTAAGTAGTTGAGACAACTTCTAGAAACTCCTAGAAGGGGAAGCTTCCAGAATCCCAATCATTCACCCCGATTTCTAGAACCAACACAGGTGGAGAGGGAAGAATCATGCTGGTGACCAATGCAGACTGTAGTGGAGCGACCTACTGGTGAACACACCTTAGTAGGCTTACAAGGAACATTGGTTGTCAAATTGGCTCAAAGTATGCATTTTAGGGTTGAAACTCCAGGGTATGAAGGGAACATGATTATGGCTTTATGCAAGATAGTGAAAAGGCGGGATACGATGTTGATTGATCCAATTAGGAGTCTCATTGATTGAATGTGACAAAATGACCTATAACAGAATGCCCCCTAAAGTGCAAAGTTAGAGATGATGACTGATGAATGAAGTGCCTTACCTTGTGACAAGTTGGGATCAAGAACCACTGGCAAGCTTCATCTATTACAATACATTTACAACATGACAACTTTGTTCTCTAAGGGAGGCATACTCATACTCAAGTCATAAGCTACCATAACATGTATAATGATCAAAAGACACGTCCACATATGCAAATGGTGGACCCATGACTATATGGCAATTAGTATGATCATAGCCATCATACATAGTGATATTCTATAATCCTGAAATCGTAGCCCGAATGGATGAAACTAGATCTGGGGTCTTTTATCTCATTCATATGACCAACCAATGTACAAGTCTAACCATGTGAATCAATGAGATTGAGTTGAACATGGTAGACACCATTTGATTACTGGCCAATGATGTAAGTCATTAACAGATGCCAGAGAAACCACTGACGATTTTAATGTCTCCCAAAGGTACTATAGTTCAATCTGTATGATGTGATTAAAGGAGTTCATGTCGAACACCACACAAAATATTTTAGTCGAAGTCCATTGATGTAAACTTATCGTTGAGAGTGAGGAAACATGCCATTGATGTATGAAAGTGCCATGATAGCAAAGGGGTGTTTCTAAGTCAACTTCCTAGATGATGTTCCAATGTCGATAGGAAGTGACTCGTTGTAGGAGGGCTTTGATGTATCCCCCCATCAACGACATGAAACATGTATCATGATTGACACAGAATGATCAAAATGATGCTAACATGAAATAGATCAGGAAAGGCAGCCATGAAATGAGGGCTTAAGAGTATTGTATTGGAGATTAACTAAATGAATTCTCTTGAACACATCGGCGACACTAAATGGAGTTGGCAACATTGACCCAAAACTAAAATCAATGCTCTGAAAATGATATGATAACCAAAATACAATCAGATTATCAAACCAAACAACTATGGAGATGGAGTGGAAAGTGTCATGCTGAAGAGCGACTCACTACCATTACCAAAATGGAATCCCTTGTTTCCTAATTTTACCAACCATACTAGTCAGTAACTCCTTATTTTTTAACAAGCTTGAGGAGGATAACATATGGTTGATAGTAAGTTCATCCTTGGTATGGATCCCTCTGAGTATATTTAGAAAACCCTAAGAACGATTCGTTTGGCCTTGTCATTTCTGACAACTCCATCACTCTTTCAAGTTTTAACGAGTCCAGTGAAAGTAAAACTGGACATATTTTTCATGTTTAGATAGTTTGAAAAAGAAGTTAATAAGAGAAATCCAAATGTCCCTTAGGCCTAAAAAGGTAGAAAACAATACCCAAGATAACCTCTTAGCCATATTTGACTAAGGTATTCCTTTTTTGTAGCTAGTCTATCTCTGTCTAGAAAAGGGTTGAACTTATAATCAGTATACGTATTTTAATTTTACTTCATGAGTTCTAAAAGGAAAGTACTCATAAATATTTTGATATTTTTGGAGTCTGAAAAGAGTTAAAAGAGAAATCCTCTTGGAGGAGCGAGTGGTATAAATGGTAGCAACTGGTTCTGGTCATGATGGAGCTACTCAAAACATGTAAGGGTCAAGAGGGTGGCTAATAAGACTACTCATCACAATTTTTCCTCATGATAGGGTAAAATAACCAAGTGAGAGTGTATGATTGGCTAAGTAGATGGCGAAGGTGGAATGAGAAAACCAACACCCATATGGAAAAAATAGGGTGATAAAAATGGAAATCACGAGGCATAAAATGAGAATGGTTTCATCTTTACATAAGCTTGAAACATGGGAAACTATGAGTGAAAGTGGTTTTATTTTTACACAATCTTGAAACATGGGAAATTATGATTGAAATTGGTTTCATTTTTACACAAGCTTGAAACATGGGAAACTATGCTTGAAAGTGCTTTCATTTTTACACAAGATTGAAATAGAGAAAAAAACTATGCTTGAAATAAGTTTGCATTCCCATAGCATAATGAATAAAATCAAGGTACATGCCCCCCAAGCTTCATTTCATACACCTAAGTATACTACTGGGTACTAACATGTGGACGGAATGAAGGTCCATTTATGAGATCAAGTGAAAGACTCGACTGGGAATTTACGAGATCCTTGACACGAGAAAATAACTATGCTCAAGGGACCTTGTTTCATTTATTTAATGATATTTACACAAGAAAAGGAACTTTTCTTAGACACCTTGTTTCATTTTTTAAGGAGCTTAACACAAGAAAAAGATCTTTTCTCTAGGAAACTTGTTTCATTTTTTAAGGAGCTTAACACAAGAATGAAACTCTTCTCCAGGAACCTTGTTTCATTTCTTAAGGATCTTGACACAAGAAAAGGAACTCTGCTCCAAGAACCTTGTTTCAGTTTTTACGGAGCTTGACATAACAAACGAAACTCTCCTCCGGGGACCTTGTTTCATTTTTTAAGGAGCTTGACACAAGAAAAGGAACTCTTCTCTGATCCTCATCATGGCCTCTAAGAAAACATGTCTTGCAAAAGGTTCTCATTGGACGGGAGAAAAACACTCTAGAAGGGATATATATCAAGGGATCCAATGGAACGATCAAACTCCAATGCCACCAGTAAATGATTCACCATATCACCTACTAAATCTAGGTCGAAAGAAGTTGCGAATATAGTGAATTGTTCATATTCATTAGTAGGTACATGAATGGGGTCAGTTGGCACATAATTAACCTGTGGCGTTGAAGATACCACTTGCACATTTGGAACACTTAGGGAATTAGGATGATTGGCAGTCAATTTAGGACCAACAAATGAAAGTTGATCGATAGACACAATCCATCCATCATGCAGAAAGAACATCACTTGAAAGAGTGTGGATAAAAGAGCGTTCATATAATAAACATCGTCTCGCCCTAGGAGAAAAATTAAGTGCAAAGGGTATATGACAACCATAACATCAATACATACAATTTTTCCTCCCAAGGTAATAGAAAACTGATTAGAACCTAACAAATTCGGAGCAGCAAACACAAGTTGTGGGGAACCCCAAGCTTTCCAAACAGAGGAGGATAGAATACTAAAAAAATCTCCCATATCTATAACAATGTGATGGATGTCCTTATTAGAAGCCTTTACCATGATATTAAAAGCAATGTAAGAAGGGAGCCGAGGTTCTTTCCATCGAATCCAATGAAAGCCATTGACTTGTTTCCTTGGAGGGGGTTTTGTAGGGATGGAATAAATCCCCCCTATCTAGTAGAAATAGAAGAAACAAGAAGAACCTGATCAGTATGATCCTTACTCTCTATGGGAAAAGTACGATTGAATTTAGGTGGAATTAGGTCAACCATTTTCTCAACCAATGGTTGGTCGGGAACAAACTCACTGGATTCATATTCAGAGAGAGTGGGATTAATGGGGCTCAGATTCTAATCAATCACTTCATCAACTCGTGGAGGACTGGCAGAAAGCTTTTGGTAACCAATTGGAAGTCTAGGCTAAGAAATTGTAGGTTCTCCAACACTTTTGGGGCTTCATCCATATAAGGACAAAGTGAATAGGATGATTCCAGTCACATAACTTAGAGGGAAATTTGACATTACCATTTTTCCTATGGACCTTACTATCACTAGTTGAAGGTTTGTCACCAACATCATCTCTAGAAGCTGACAACAAAGGCTAATGTGGGCGTGTGGACCACACTTCTAATACCTTGGGAATACTAAGACAATCTCTAAGAAGGTGTTCACCCTTAAATAACATGCAAGGGAATTTAATTTTACGGGGATGATTAGAATATTTATCCATACTAGTTGCATCCGTAGTAGTGGTTTCTTGGTTTCCACCATGCTTATTTTGCTTCTTCCTCTTCATCCTTTTCATCTTCTTCTTAGCTACCTACTTACTAGAATCAAGACTTTCACCAATCAAAGAGGAAGAAAGAGATGAAGAAACAATAGGTGAAGAAGGCAAAGGGTCAACTTTAGGATCAACATGAGGTTGATGTTTTTCAGGTGGAGGAGAACTTAGTTGAGAAGTAGTTTGGACATTCAGAATAATAGGTGTTGAAAATAACGAAACTGGAAAACCAATGGTAAATTCGAGGAGGGACACCATTTCCATATAGGGAGCACCAATATTTCCAAAGGAAGGAAAAGGACCAAGACTCCCATCAGAGGGGTTCCCTTGATTGGTAGACTCCATAAATGCTTCCGTTAGTCTCAACCTAAGATGCACTGAGTTGTTCCATGGGGAGGATTTTGTTCCACGGTCAATTAATTACTTTTAGAAATTAGAAACATAGAAAAAACAAAGGGGTAACTAGGTAGAAAAGTTTACCAAGCAACTGTGAATTGCAATCTACAGCATGGCGAATCAAGGACTTAATGTGCGTTAAGGCAATCTCCTAAAATGTTGTGTTTGATGTATCATGGTATAGAAGGCAACCAACTCGGTTACCTATGGATGGATAGAAACCTATAGGGAACTCCCCAAAATATGTCTAGCAGTACATGGGCGTGGAGTTTGTAGTAGTGTTGTCTAATGCATAAGCATTCATTGAGAGAATTCCCATATACTTTACGTGTGTCGAGCACCACCAATATACCCAAAGGTATGTGGAGTACGAACCTATACACTCACATACGTGGAATGGGATTTCATCATTGGGATACAATGCTGGAAAACAACGACAACTCCTACCTTTAACGACACCAAAACGTGTCTCTAGCCTAGACCTATAAATGTTTGTGTTAATGTTACAGTTTTGGGGCTCACCACAGATGTCACATAAATATCCTACAATGCAAATATAGCATGAGAAAATGGAAATTGTTTCTCTTTCAATGGAAATATAGCTAAGAAAGGGAAGAAATAGTTGAGATGCAACACACAATATTCGACAAACAAGATGCAATATTGAATTTCCTTTCCAATGCAACTGCTCCTATGTTAATACACATGCAAAACCCTAAATATCGATGCAAATTTTTTATTTTCAGCACACTTAATTTTCGAAATGAATAAAACTAAGATGCAATTGTTCAATTACTAATTCAATTACACTTTTCAGAATGAGGACTAGAACAACAATTCATCCAAGTGACCAACATTCGAATGAAATTAGTTCGCAAGGGACCAAATCATAAGAACAAATAAAAATCAAAACAAATTCTTACCAAAGCGAAACAACACAAATGAACACCAAATGGAGGCTTTAGAGAGACCACAAGACATTGAAGACTCAAGGAAGTTCAGTTGGAAGTAGGCTCACCAAAGATAGGCTCAAGAACCAAGGAAAAATTCATGCAAAAACATGGGCCAACATTGGTGCAGAATAGGCACCAGTACATTGCAGCGCTACTGCAGAGTGGGCTGGGGTGGTGTGCAATGCTTTGCCAAAGGCGCAGGGGGTGTGTTTGGCTTGGGAAAGAGTATTTCGACAGAAAAATTGCAAAAAAGGCTCAATAAAATCACTTCCTAGGTCTGTTCTTTGTTGGATGATACTACAAAGGTATGTCCAGGAGGTAATCAAATAAAATGGACAAGGAAACCACTAAGGGAATGCTCCATTCCCCAGTGGAGTCGCAAATTTGTTATACAAGATGTATGATTGTGGACAAAAGTATGTCCCTAGGTTGGTGGCTAAACAAGAAAAACAAAGAAACAAGGAACACAATGTTTTTCCTTAAAGTAAATAGATTATGGATTGAGGCCTACCTGGAATCCTTCAAACACTTCACTCCTTTAGCTTGGAAGCTCCAATTTCAGCTTCGAATGCTAAAATTAGAACCTACAAAATTAGATAACACAAGCCAATAAACTACAAGATCTATGCAATGTTATCTAATTACTTCATTCAATATATCAACATGGTATTGAAATAAGTGAAATAAAAATATCACATATAGGTAAGCAATGAATTCTTTGAATTCATATAAATGGAAGGAGATTACAACCATAAGTAGTAGTTGATCTTATAGAAGAGCTCCTCCAAGTTGTTGACTTGTCCTTTCCTTGTCCGGATATGTACCTCCAATCACCCTCAATGCAGGAGATAATAACAAATGAGTGTCGTAGCATAAGGGAAAAATCGCTCTCCAAAATCTCACCACCAACCACATAGAAGGATGGTAATATATAGAGAAGTAGGGTAAATTGGGAGTTCTTATCCAATTACCAATATAAGGTAAGATATCCACCTTTAATGGAGGGACAGGATCAATGGATAAGTGGTGAAAACTCCAAAGTAGGGAAGAATAGGATCCGAATGTTTTATCCAAGGTAAGTTCGAAACAAATTCTGGAAACTCCTATAAGGGGAAGCTTCCAGAATCCCAATCATTGACCCGGATTTCTAGAACCAACGGAAGTGTAGAGGGGAGAAACCTGCTAGTGACCAACGTAGGGCATAGTGGAGCAACTTGTTGGTGAACGCACCTTAGTAGGCTTACATGGATCATTGGTACTCAAACTAGCTTAGGTGATGTAGTTTAGGGCTGAAACTTTGGGGGATGAAGGGAACATGATTAGGGCTTTGTGTAATATGGTGACAAGTGGGAATAGGATGTTGATTGATCCCATTAGGAGGTTCACTGATCGGATGTGACAAAATGCCCTATAACAATCACCATTCTTAACATCAAATCATCGTAAACTTAACCATGAAGGAAATGAATAAAACTTTTGTGAAACAAAACGTGCATAATAGAAGAGCCACCTTATTTCAACAAATTCAAAACGAGTCACAATTGCCCACACACAACCTTCATACAGGTATCATTCTCTTGAAAAGAAATGAAAATATATCCTTTCCATGCAATTTTTGTCCAACGGCCGAAAGTCATTTTTGTTGACTGGAAATGTAACATTGAATCTAGAAAATTTTCATTCCACGCAAATCTTTACCCTTTACAAATATAAATAACATGTAATTCATTACAATGGAAATGCATAGAAATAATTAAAATATGCTATACGACAGAGCACATTTATTAGTTTGATTTTGATCATCAACATAATGCAAGGTCAATTAAAAGTTATTGTAGGGTACTTTAAGGGGCATAATTATTCATCTTATTCTTATCTACGAAATGAATCATGTGAAGGGAATGAGAAGAAGAAAGAGTAGGGAAAAAAGAGAAATAAAGCTCCAATACCCACCTACTACTTCCCTCTCATATCCAACCTCTCCCACATGTAAAGATTGCCATATTAATGCAGTAGATTATCATGTTTGTTCGAGAGTTTAAATATGTTTGAAACAATTACAGTCTTTGAAATCTGCTGTGTGGAAAAGTGCATTTAGTAGTTTGATTTTTATCACCATGGTGATGGATGGTGTTGCTTTAAAGGGATTACTTAATCTTCTGTAGTATCAAAATAATCGTGGAAAGTGAAGAAGTCCACTTGTGGATCAAGGGGAATCCAATCTAGGATCAGATTGATAGTGTCTGGGAATAGAGGAATTTGATGCCCAAAAATTTAGCAAAAATTCTCAACTTGGCTTTTCATATGTACAAAATGTATGATTTTTTTTTCTAGAGCATCATCTCAAGGGTGCGATTTTAATTTTCAAATAGAAAAACAACTTTACCATAACATGAAGTTTATTTGTTTTTAAGTCAGATTTATAGTCAAGAGATGCATCCAATTTAGGTCCTTTACACTTTCCTTTCATTTAACATATAAAGAGAGTCAATAATATAAATTTATAGGAAACATTTGTAGAATTTGATGAAAATTTCTTATTAAAAACATCAAAATGCATCGTCATTCGAAATTCGCTCCATATTATTCCCTTTCTTTCTGAAATTATTTCTAAGAACATATAAATTAGGAAGAACAACATTAATGAACTTCACTTTATTTTTAATCTTTAAATAATTCTTCTTCTTAAAAGTAATGAGGGTCTGGTTTGTTGTTGAGTATAGATCTTCAGTTAATCTATCTTTATCATTTACATAGAGTATATCTTTTCATTTACAACTTTAGTATAAATGATTAAAGTAACCTGAGTTTGTCAATTTATCTTTATATAGAATATAATTTTGATGTACAATTTTTATTATATATTATATAACATATTTTTGAATTGTACCAATAACAACAAATGTAACAAGATAATAGTATCTTTTCACTTTTTTTTCATCTCTCAAATTCTCAAGCCAATCTTAGATAAAGAAAAAATGAAACTGAAAATTAAACACAACATTAGTGAATGTTAGGGAAAATCAGAATTAAAGGTTTTTTATAGCTATTTTGATGATGATAATTTCAATAGAGGCATATTAATTTTCCATACATAATATCAATATGTGTTTTCTAAAATTTTTAATAGGCATAAATGAAATCACTTAGATAACTTGTTAGGAAATTACTAGTCACATATGGAAATATCAATGAAATATAAAATATGTATATCAAAGTTCAGCTGATTAAATATATCAAAAATATGTCTATGAATGTTTAGCTTATTAAATATACCAAATAAGCTATTATTTTTTGTGATCTTGTAATTTTTTTCCTTAAAATCATTTTTTTTTCAACTATCAATATAAACAATGTGTATATTTTTTTTTAATGAAACACATGTAAGAACCATCATGAAAAAATAATCAAGCATCTAGTAACTCTTCAAAGCATATATCCAAAATTTCAAAATTCCATGGGCCATGAGTTTATTCAAAACATAATGAAACTATTATTCAAAGTAAAAGTGGTTATTTTGAGAAATAATAACTTAATAAATGTTTAAATGACCATAAGAAATATATTCGTGAAGGAGAACCATTTATAAATTGCATGTCTTCGTGGAGTATATCATCAAGAATTTCATCTTACCTATTAATGATTGGTTCATAAATAGGTTGGTTGTAGTGTAGTTGGGTCCAATCCATCATTTCCTTATCTCTCATGCAACTTCTTCATGTAAATTCCAAGTTTGTACGATCCCACTGCAACCCTCCCTCCCCACCCGATGCAAAATGTACCTGAAATATATAGATGGAGAGTTGTTTAAGCACAAACCATAAGATTGATTAGTAACCCAATGAGTCTTTGGTTAATTTGAACCTTAATTAGATTATAACCAAAGCCCTTTTGGCAAGCTTTGTTTTGAAGCTGTGACATTCTTGTTAGTAGCATGCCATAAGTAGATGATTCAATTGATTGATAATTTTATTTTGTCGTTACATATTCGAAGGAAAAGATTAAGGGATCCACCACCCACCCTCTAGGTTCCAAAATTATCAATATATTCAACATATAAACCACCAACTATAAAAGTGGTCAGTAAGCTAAAGGGACTTTACTAGATTTGATATTATGGCATCCATCTCATTAACATTCACTGGGTGAATAGTTTAGTTTATTGAGCCAATATTATCGAATCTTTTATAAGGAAACCTCAAGGGGTCTCATTCTCTTCTTGACCATATAGATGGAAAATGACTCAATTATCATCCATAATAGTGGTCGACATCATAGAGGGACTTAATCAAATTTAAACATATGGCCTACTCATTAGCAATATGCATTAGATGAATAATTAAATTGATTGAGCTACCCTTAGGGATTTCTTTCCAATAAAAATCTCAAGGGAACCCCTCCTATTCCTCAAAATATTTGAATGGAAGGTAGCTTAAATGCAAATCTCAAAAGTGGATGGTAACCCTAGGGGGTTGAAGAATTTGACATATGGTCCGCCCATGAGAAAAATTCCTTATGGAGATGGTTTGATTGATTCATCTAACCCTTGGAGCTATTTTGTTATATATACAATATTTTGAATAAATTTGATTAATTCCTTCAAAGAAATTCTCAAATTTTGATAGACCAAGCTTGGTCCTTGTTGAAATTAACAACCATCATCATCATAATTATGCATATTTCGCAATTCATGTTACCAATGGGGAGGTCATATGGTCAAATCTAATTAAGTCCCTCTATATTAGCGACCATTATTATGGCTCGTAATTGAATCATTGTCCTTATCGATATTTTGGGAATACAAAGGACCAGGGAGATCCCCCAATGTTTTATTTTGAATATATAACAATAACAAAAATAAAAAATCCATAAACTAAATCATCTTCTTCGAGAATGCAACTAAATAAGACGCAACATGTGTGGCAAGTTCAAATCAAGTTGAGTCCCTTGATATTAGAAGCCATCATTTTGATTAGTTTTTTATTTGCGTTCATGTAAATGTTATAATTGGAATTAATGCTAGAATTTCCTTTTCAAATTTCATCCATAGAAACACAAAAAATTATATGTTAAAGCTATTTATTTTAAAAAAATATTTATAATGTCCTAATTGGGAAAATAATATGGTTATTTAATGTGAGTCCTAAGAAAACAGAGAGATCCAAGGTTCAAATCCCCTAATTGTGACTTGATTTATAGGGATGAGGACAAGCTCTAGGTCCCTAGAGTATTATTGATAACTATGTGTCAAGCATGTTGCTGAGTTCCTTTTGGTTACAAAAGAAGACATATTTATAATGTTAGATAATTATAATTTCATTAAAACTTGTAAGAGAAAATTTAATAAAAGAAAATCAAAATAAAAATAATTAAACATTTCCTTTCAAATACCAAAAAAATCAGCAGATTCAACATTTTTATATAAATAAAAATATACTTAGGTATGATGATACTATGTAACAATTGTAGTGTCTAAATTCGCAAAAACTGTGACTTTCTGAAAAGATGTTGATTAATTGATCAACATCATGGAGGGTAAGTTTAAACTAATTGCCACTTACTTTAAACCCTTTTCTTTGCATTTATTGGCCACTCATGTAAAGGAAGGATAAGATAAGAGGTCAGAGAAGGGTGTAAAGAAAAATAAAGTTTCAATACATAGGTCTAACTTCCCTCTCAGATCCAACCTCTCTCACTTCCTCAATTATTATTTTCTATCTCATGTATTGGGAGATGTTGAATCATCTGCTCATGAGCAATGGCGTGATGCGACATCTCTTCCTCAATCTTTCTTTTTATCATAAAAGTGCAAGAGGACATGTATTTTTTTTTTATTTCCTACCTGAACATATGCACATATGACGTATTATGAAGACATAATATATTTGTTTGAAAGGAACCAGGAAACAATAATATTACTTAAATTTCTTCAAATTCAATTTTTATTTGAATTCTCAAAAGTAAACACCAAACGCTAAACCGTGCGATAATTTGTTTTGGGATGGGTGCATATCTTCTCTTATAATTTGGTATATCTTGTCTTGTTTTGGATCCATAATGTTAATTTTTACATGAAGAGGTGATTTGTGGTGACAGTTTGTGGGTTCGTAGTTTGACGATGGTGTCTCCCTTTTAGTGGGACAGTGGCTTCAATGATGTCGGGATATTTTTCACGCAGTGTTTCAACTCGATCTTATGGATGACCAAGATGTTGCCATAGTGTGGTCTACCTTAGACGTCAGGGGAAGGCTTCTATATAGGTTTTAATTTTTTCTTGTATGGAGGGTTTTAGGCCCAGAAAGGCTAACGTGTAATGGTTTTTTACATATGTAGTCGGTAGTAGTTCGTATAAGTGATGAAGCTTGAGAACTAAGTTTTGGTACTCCCTCTGTATGCATAATATTATCTATGTAATCTAGTTCTTTTGATTAATAAAAATATTTTAATTCACAAAAAAAGAAATATGTGAGTCTTGGGATGAATGGCATGCCCAACCTGTGGCTTGAGTATCCACGACCCAGGGGCATCTAAGTCATCAAAATTACACATGGATTGCACCTAGATTGGGGCACACCAACCCTACTATGACTACATTTCTTCCCATGGACTTTTGAATCAGTGACCTTTTCAAAACAGATTGTCTTAACAAAGTACCCTATCACTATCTATCCTACATCATATGGGAAATTCATATAAAATATATTTAAAATAAAGTGATAATTTAGTTAATTTAGATGATCTTTTAATCTCAGAGAAGCGATATGTATGATGAAGCCAGTGTGTTTACGATTACCATTGATTCATTCCTATTAACATATATTATCCATTTAATTTATATGGTCGTGATAGATCAACTAATATATTCACCACTTTTAAAGCTAACACACATAAATCCTTATTAGGGCTCATAAATATCCCAAATTTTCTTCATGGTTGCTTCAAAGTGGCTTCACTCCAAAATTCCAACTGTAATGTAGGAAACTTAGTGAATGTGGGAGGAAACAAGGCGTCCATCATTTAATGGTTAACAAATAATTACCCCAATACCAATTTCATGTCTTGATCTTTTCATCATCATCACCATTCTTGATGACTGAAACGATCAACCCTTATGACAAAATATGAAAAGTGGGTACATATCCAATGGATTTCCCCATACCTTGCACATCCATTCTCTTAATTCTGTTTGATTCATGAATCTTTTAAAAAATATATATAAAAAACTCAATTCTTTCATAGGGATTTCTTGGTCCATCAAAATATCTTTTCCAATCACAATTTGAATTCTCTCCTCTCTTTTCCTAACTCATCATCTCTTTCACTTATTTTCTTGATGACCTCTTAATAACTATGCCCCTCCATTGAAACTTGATATTCTAACCAATTGTTTGACATCTAATAATCCTTTGGACCATCATTAACTACAACTTCCTCCCTAAACACTAGTGTACATAGACTATTATCTAAAGTTGTTAATACTTCTATAAATGTTTTAATTAATGTTAGCAATTATGGACTTGTCACAGGCTAAATCAAAATTATCTTAGAAATTAGAAGAAATATTCAGAAATAAACTGCTTCTAACACTAAACCCTCTCTCCCTAACTTAGAACTAAAACAACACACTACTAAAGCGTAATAAAACCATTTTTTAAATCCTAATAAAAGTCTTTACTCTCTCAACTAGGCGATTCATTCTCTAATGTTCTCTTTCAATATCATAAAAGACCATAATGTTCTTTCCCTTATCGATTCAATAACATAAAACATCATAAAAGTATAGTCCCTAAAGTGAAATCCGTTAAAATGTTTCACAATCGCTTAAGAACTTTAGAAAGTCCTAGTGAAAAAAGGTATACCTACTCATTTCTTGAAAGGAGAAATTTCCCTTTACATAGCCTTCATATTTTCCTGTCTAGAATAGAAAATTGAATACTAACCATGCCAAAAAGTTTTATTATAATTAATGAAGAGAATAGACCACTCATTAAAACAAGAATATGGTTTTAAAATAAAAAATATAGTCACGACTTAGCCATCACAAAAAAAAGGACCATCCAAATTAAAATTCTTCGTAAACTTACCCATGAAGGAAATGAATAAAATTCTTCCTAACCAAAGCGTTCTAAACAGAAAAGCTAACGGCCAACTTTGGTTGACAAAATTCAAGCTTTTCCATTTTTCGAAATATAAATACGTTGTTACAATGCCAATTTATGTAAACAATTGCAGTCTTTCAACTCTTTATTGCGGCAGAGCGCGTTTATCAACTTGGTTTTGATCAACATGATATGCATGGTGCATTCAAAGTGATTCTAGGGTGCTTTAAGGGGCAGAATTATTTATCTTCTACTTATCTGTCAAAAGAACCGTGTAAAAGGAATGAGAAGAAGAAAGAGGAGGGCGCAAAGAGAAAGAAAACTCCAATACCCACCTCATACTTCCCTCTCGGCTCCAACTCCTCCCACCTATAATGAGTGCCATTTTACAACGCCGATTTATGTAAACAATTGCAGTCCTTCAACACTTTCTTGCGGCATAGTTTGTTTATCAGCTTGATTTTGACCAACATGATATGCAGGGTGCATTCAAAGTGATTCTAGGGCACTTTAAGGGGCAGAATTATTCATCCTTTTCTTATCTGCCAAAAGAATCAGGGAATGAGAAGAAGAAAGAGGAGGGCGCAAAGAGAAAGAAAACTCCAATACCCACCTCCTACTTCCCTCTCAGCTCCATCTTATCCTGCCTATAATGAATTCCATGTGAATAGTTTAGACAGTTTGTCCCATCTATTTTGGAAACTGAATTATAGATTTTTTATTTTTATTTGTTTTGTATCATGTAATTTTCATATATAAAAACTATTTAGGCTTGAAATATTATAATAAGACTTAATTAGTCTTCTCTTCTAGCAGGATTGGAATTTGGATTTCTTTTTACCCTTCATACATTTTTTTTTAACTTTTTGGGTCTTTATGCTCTCCAAAAAGTTATATTGAAAACATTTCCCTTCAAGATTCTTGTTCTCATAATAAATTAACACTTCACCAATAAACCCTTGATTAAAAAAATCACCCTTCCATAACATAATTATGTTAAAAAATTTCACATATTTATCATAAGTAAAAAAACAAAATGACCATGACACACAAATGGCTTCTTAAATCTTGAATTCCAGTTTGAAATTTTATGGAACACTAACAATCAAATCTTTAGAACAATCAAATGTTCCCGACGTGGACATGTGATAGCATTTGTATATATGATATATGGCTAAGGAGATCTTATGGGACATATAATATGGTCAACATAGTAAAACTATTGAATGCTATCAATAAAAACTCAAAAATATATTCATTAATATGGTTTATGTTATGATTTACATAATCCAATAAATATTATTGGATTTAAAAATAAAATATACATTTCACTGTATATATTTTAGCATTTCTTTGGATCATAGGATATACACTAATATTAAGAAGTTTGAATGGGTAGTATAACCTTTTAAAAACTAAAAGACTAAGCTTATAACAAATGGACATTGTAGATCTCATAACATCATGTTATAGGATTATGTTATGAAAATGTCACAAAAATTTCCATCTCTATACATATGATAGACATAGTCTCATAACACTAACTCACATTAAAAACTTGTCAATTCCATGATAGAAACACATTGCTCACACCAAAAAATCATCGAGTCCAAGCTAGAAACACATTACTCACGCCAAATATTTATCAATTCCAACATATATAGAGAGACTTATTACATTGATGATTTTATCTCCCTCAAAGGAATAGGTTCAAAATTAACCATTGTTTTTAACAATTCTAAAACATAAACTCTCTTATACTTAATTCACAATGAAAAATTTCCAATTCCAACCTAGAAGAAGAGAGTTATTGCGTTGATATTTTTTCTCCCTCGATGGAATATGATCTAGGAGGATCTCCAGATACCAGTGGCATGCTAAAAAGCTCAAAAATTCAAAGTGACAGAAATTCAATTAACTTGATACCAAATCAAAGTGCTCATCACTCTGATTCCAACCCTGCGAACGACAGTCCAATCCGAGTCCATATGAAGAAGATCGGAGCAGTCAAAGTTAGGGGTTGACTTACCCATGTGGCAGGCTTAAGGATGGTGCAATTTGGCAAGAATCTGGCACTGGAATCTGGTCAGTTTTCTGGGTGAAATTGTGGGTTCATTAATCTTCCTAATATCCTCTAAGGTTGAAAATGTTTTTCAAATGGGTTATAAGTTCTATTAAAAAGGGTGGCAGACCATGATCCCCGCCAGCCCCCATGGAACCATGACTCGATATATTTTTTAAAACAAAAAAATTACAAGAATGGGGTGGGCAACCATGACCCCGCCACCCTTGGAGCCACCATGTAACAAAAAACAATATATTAATGGGGCGGGCAGCCATGACCCCACCGCCCCCAGAAACACCATTGCTTTAACATACGGGGGACGAGGTCGACTGCCCCGACGCCACCTCCATATTACTTACATGGAACTGTCGACGGAGGTTTGGGGAGTAGACCACTGGACCTACCCCTGTTACACTTTAATTCAACGAATATACAATAAAAAAGGGAGGGACGGAATTTCATCCCCCGACCCCTCCTCAACCATTTTCCCTATTTGCCAACGTGCCAAACGACCTCCGTTGGGAAGTCCGTCGACAAAATATTATTTAAACACTTCTGAATAGTGCGATGGGGGGAAAGAAGCATGGATTTCGAGACAGAGGAGACAGAACCTTGAGAAGGCCTGTGACAGGGGTGGAACCTTGTCTGAGCACATTTTCCAAGGGGTCAGTTTTGGTCCAGTGTCAAAATTGGGCAAGTTCTATATCAATTTTGCACCTCTGAGTGATAGGAACTAAATGGTGATGTTAGTTTCTGCAATAGAGCTCTCCATTTTTCGGCCATTTTCCAGATTGGAGGTATAAGACTCCTTTTGTAAATTTTTATTGTACTTCTTCTTTCTCATCCCACTTGATAAATGAATGCCTCCCCATTAATCAAGCAAGGCCCGGAGATGTAGTCCAAATTGGACGAACTCAATTATCAAGTCTCTTGTCTTCTTTTCATGCGTTTATGTGTTTCTCCTCTTCTATCATGTGCACATTAAATTTCTATTGTTAAGTTGTAATTTATCCATGATTATTTAATAAAACTATAAGCAAAAGATCTTGGATTAGAAGAAGTCGAGAAATAACAATTATTATAAAAAATTCTAAAATAGAAATAGTGTCTAACACATAACTCGCACCAAAATATTGTTAATTCCAAGATAAAAACATATTACTCAGGCCAAAAAATTGCCAACTCCAAGTTAGAAACATATTACACATTACTCACACAAAAAACTTGTTAATTTCAAGCTAGAAGAAGAGACTTATTACATTGATATTGTCTCACTAGATGGAATAAGTTCATAAATAATAATTATTATGAACAATTCTAAAACAAAAGTAGTCTCTAGCACATAACTCAGACCACAATCCAGTCAATTCCATGATAGAAACACATTACTCACACCAAAAACATGTCAATTCCAAGCTAGAAGAAGAAATTTCTTGCATTGATATTTTACCTATATAGAATGAGTAAGTCTATCCTTTCACTCAAAAGTTTAGGTAACCAAATTACGGAAGGTTCTCTCATTCCTGGTTAACGAGGAGGTCTTAAGTAATATATGTGTCAGAGCATGCCTTCAATGATACTTATATGTGTGAAGGAAGGTTATCCCTTTCCTTCCCAAGAAAGAGTCATTCAATGACATACATGTGTGTTTGTGACTATATTTAAACTGTCTCTCTAATGACATGAATTTCCAAAACCAAGAATACAGCTCTTGAGTGATACCTAATCTCCTGCAAACAATAACGAGACATGAATTCCTACTAGGAATAGTAGATTTCCTCTTCACCATTTTCAACCCACATATCATAAGTTGAAGTAATGAATGAGAAACAGTTGTAGCTAAAGCTCCTACCAAGAATCTTATAATAAACATTAAGACCAAAACAATCATAAACATACAAAAATGAAAACTATTAAAACAACAAAACACTCTCCATGTTACTAAATATGCATACGATACTACAACAACACGAAATACCACACACCCACTTCCTCAAATTTCAAATCCGAGCCATGAAATATTGCAAAAATAGCTTGAAGCTCACTCCAATGAATCGTAATATGGCCACTTGGAATACACAACAAACTTGAACCCAAACATTGTAAAAACCCCAAACCCTTGATCATCAACGTGAGTAAATGGAGAGAAACATTATCAAGATCAAAGCATTTATGCATCTTATAGACTGCTGGATTCCTCTCATAATCCCCATTAAGAATTCTAGAGTTAATCTCCATCAATAATTCCAGAGTGGGAAACTAGAGGCAAACCCATGGTAGTCGAATCCATCCCAAGCCCCATGTCAATTTTTCCATCCTAGATCTGAATTTCTACATTTCTTTCCACCGACATCCCATTGTTGTTTCTCTTCCTTCCTCCTCACACCAAAATACTCAACATAAAATCCAAACTAAGCAAAATTAAACAGTGGAGGCCAATAACATAACTTTTTTCACAACGACTTTTTCTATAGACTGTAAAGGGTGATATTGCAAAAATATGGAGTGCACTTGATGAACATTAGAGAGATACTTTAATGGTTCTTGCATCAAATAATTGGGAGTATGCTTTGACAATATTATGACATAACATGTCCATAGTTATTTGTAACAATTTTTCAGTCCTGCTAACCCTTTTATTTTCTTCATTTTTTCATATCTTAACATTGGTGCAAAAAGAGAATGATCCATTGTTGAAATTTGGATTCATAAAATAATTGCACTAAAACTAGCTAAATTTCCGGACATGTGATTGCTATATTTGGAAAATTGATAGAACATGTAAAATCTTCATCCAACTATCCAAATGCAAGACCACACAATGTTCCAAACCAACACAATAATATTACAACTAACAAGTGAATAACATATCAAATTTCCCACCCATAACTTCCCCTTCATTGTATTCAAGAGTGTAAGGGAATGAAACCTATATCTATAGCATCATCCAAATGATATTAATAAAGTGGGAGAGGTGTACCAAAGTCAATTTCCTTTTTCACCTCGACTTGTACTCCTCTATGGCTTCATTTTTCCACCTATTCTCCATAGACCATGATTTTCTACACATGTTTATTTATCAACACCTTGTTTTCTCTGAGACGTATTAAAATTACCTTTGTTAGTTGTACTAAAAGTTACTGTCGAGTTGAGCTAAATATCCCTCTTTTAGAAACACAAATAACAAATACAAAAACCAAATCCTCCATTAACAAAATTGAAAGGCTTTTTCCATTTTACAAGTTACCCTAGCCTACCGCTATTGGTGGTGTCAGCTCTCAATTCCATGATGTTTGTGAATATTATTTAATCATAACACATAGTTGCAGGCCAAGTGTGTCCTTGCTCTTAGATTTATTGGGGAAGCTTCCCTCACATATCCTCCATAAGATTTTAATCATGTAGAACCATAGTGGCAGGCTACCAGCAATTATCTAACCAATATTAGTGATAACCCTCTTGCCAACTTCAAGTTCTGTGAATTCAATTTATTTATGTTATCTGTGCAAATTGAATAAGGTATTAATAATGTTTTTGGAAAATAATCGACTATCAAAAATACATTTTGCGAAACTCAAGACAAATCACATGATACGTTCATGAAAAATATTTAAACTTATTGCCTATGACATATATTTTTCACGTCTAATTCCAGCCCTATTTAGTAGAGGGAACTTACTTTAAAACTATATTCTTACTCTAGCCCTACTAGGTAGAGGGAACTTACTTTAAAACTATATTCTTACTCTAGTTTATGGTCGGCAATAGCAATTCAGTTCAATTCTTATGTAAGGTCAAGTTGTTTGATTAACTTTTAAACACATTCAATATTCAAACCTCCATCCTATCAACTGACGGATAGCCGAAAGCGAAATATCCGACAGATGGTGGTTGGTCCATAAGATGGTTCATTACTTGATGACTCTTACTGCAGAAGCCCCGACGAGCCGAGTTGTCAATATTGTTGATCCTTCAAAGTTCATCAACGATGGCAAGAGGTAGTTATGTTTTAAATGGGGGTCAAATGACAACTCGAAGATGTGGTGGTGAAAGAGTGAGTTTACGAGATTCTAAAGTGGATGTGAGTGTTGATGAAGACCACTCAGACATATATTATCTTTGTTGTTATAATATGTGTTTTCAATGTTGTCCATGTAAGCGTTAAGGGGTGATGTTGGAAGTAATTCTTCCATGTCATGTGTAGTTGTCATTATGAGTCCCTAGGCATCAATCTAGAAGTTGTTGATTCTTATGTAATGAGTTGGAGCCATTATCTAGAGGTTTTGAAGCCAATGTGTAATTTCCTATATATGTAATTGTTGAAATGAATAATAACATAGTGTGAGATTTGTGTTCTGCAAAATTTGTTTCTTAACCCTCTTTATTTTTCTAATAATATCTGCTTTAGGTTTTCTAATTAGACCATTAGGGTGTTGGTGAACAATTGGCAAGTGCCCATTTTTCTCCCTAATGTAAAAATTCACCCATGCATATCTGGCTACATTCTAACTAAAACTTAAACTAATGGGATAGAAAGGAAGCAAATGGCCAGTCAACTCGACATTCACATCATGGGACAAAACCAAGGCCCCTTTATGCATCTAGGAATATCCTATAAGTGATTAATCACATCCAGCAATGTGGCCTTTGAGATTAGTATGGTAATTGAAGGGATGATGATTATGTTGGTGGTGGGCATGGAATGTGCGAACATTTTCATAATAACATTACTTAATGCAAAACACTTAATAACATAGTAATTACAAAATCCACTTGATTATATATGGATCCTATCCATGTTCACAAATCCCATGTGCTTCCTTTTTCAAACTACTCACTTCTATCTTTTTCTAAAACAAGATTCCTTCTTAATGTGACCATAATGATGATTTACATAAAGTTGGGAGGTCCAACCTTCCCCCCAACAATAGGGTTCTTCAAGGTTTCTCTCCTCTCATTGGAGGGAATTTTTCTTATAGTATATTCCCTTTGCGCCAACCATTAGAAGTGGTGAAGATATGGCAATAGATTAGAATGAACAAAATATCATCATAATCTAGAATTTTTGAAAAAGATATGATTACCCACCTCTAATACTATACAATTTATAAGACCTAGTTGTAAATCTAGTTCAATTGAGTATGTTTACCAAGTTTAAAGCTAAATCACATAAATGAATATCCCCAACTTGATTCGTGGATGCTTCAAAATGGCTTCACCCCAAAATTCCAATGGTAATGTAGGAAAACTAAACCATACCAGATGGATTACAATGCTTTCCACTCTAGCATATAAAACCATACATCCATCGTTTAAGGGTTAACAAAGTATTCACTTAATACTAATTTCTTCTCCTCATCCTTTCAACACCCATCACCATTTTTAACAACAAAACCCATCAACCCTTAGGACACAATATGAAAACTAGGTATATGGTGCATAGATCCCCCTATAAACTTTTTTCGAAGTAACCCCTTAAAAACTATGACTCTCCATTGATCCATGATGCTCCAACCAATTCTTTGATACCTAATAAAACTTTTAGATAATCACCGCTCGAAAATATAAACTAAATAATAATATACCTAGAATATTCTACATCTTCAATACTTTCATATAAGTCTCGATTAATCTCAAGCTTTTAAAAAACTAAAGAAACTTTTAAAAATTTAAATTAAAATAATTTATGCATTTTAAAAAAACGATAAAAAAAGAGAACTAGTTTACCTTCCCACCAATCTGGTGATATTCAATTTAAGGGAACAAAATCCTTAGGCCTAATAAAATCCCTTAATTTATAAGCTAGATGATCCATTCGCTATTTTTGGGCTCAACACCAAAAGAGATGAGATAAAGATTTAATGTAACCTCCTTAAAGCGAGAATCATTGCAATGTTCTGTCATCATTTAAGAAGTCCTATTGGCAAAAGGTCAAATTTTGGAAACGAGAAAATGGCCCGTGCCCAGTCGTCATTAACCATGTCCAAAGGTTCCCTCTTATATTCAATTAGGGGTTCGTTCCCGTCCTTGAACTGCGTGTTGGTGTAGAATATTCATCACTTCCAAATGAGTAAGAAAAAGACCGCTTATAATAAAGCAATAATAGAGTTTTTAAATATTCATCACTTCCAAAATGAGTAAGAAAAAGACCCCTTATAATAAAGCAATAATAGAGTTTTTAAATATTCATCACTTCCAAATGAGTAAGAAAAAGACCGCTTATAATAAAGCAATAATAGAGTTTTTAAATAAAAAATATATTTGAACTACGAAAAAAATAGACCATTTCTCTAAAAGCCTTCTTAGACTTAACCACGAAGGAAGTGAATAAATTTCCTGCGAAACAAAACGTGCAACTGAAAAAGCCAGCTTCTATGGACGAATTCAAAATGAGTCACAATCTGTGGATAATATCATTGTTTTTAAATAAGAAGTTGAGGATAAAAGACCAACTTCTATTGGCGAAATTCAAAATGAGTCACAATCATTCACATAACATGTGGATGATATCAATCTTTTAAATAAGAAACGGGTTAAGGTTGGAAGTTTCGATGGAATTTCTATAAGCGGCTGAAAGGCATTTTTGTTGACTGGAATAATAACACTGAATCTGGAAACTTGCCTTCCAAGGAAACCTATGCTCTTTTCGAAATATAAATATAACATGTATTTCATTAGAACGCCCATTTTTATAAACAATTGCAGAGCGCGTTTATCAGTTTGATTTTGATCATCATCATGACGATGCAGGGTGCCTTCAAAGTGATTGCAGGTTGCTTTAAGGGGCAGAATTCTTCTTCTTATCTGCCAAAGGAATCGTGTAAAGGGAACGGGAAGAAGAAAGAAGAGGGCGCAAAGAGAAAGAAAGCTCCAATACCCACTTCCTACTTCCCTCTCGGATCCATTTATTTGCAGACTGAATCATCCGCCTGTTCCATTTATTTGGAGACTGAATGAAGCACAACAACCCTGCAATTCCAGTCATTCTCCTTTCTTTCAAAGTATAGCATCCTTGGAATTTGGTGCCTGGTAACTGAGCATAAATTCTGAGCTTGAATTTTCAAGTCTACAATGCATGAATTTTTCTCGGGCATCACTTCATGGGTTGTATTTCTTTTTAAGAAAACCAGTTTTACAAAAAGATGAAGTTTGTGTATTTAAGAAAATATTTTTAATCTAATTTACAGTCAGCAGATGCATCAAATAATGATGGTTTGAAGTTGTAATTTTATTACATTCTATATTAACACCTTCTTTTCATTTCACATCTAAAGAGAGCCACAAAGATCAATTTATAGGAACATTTGTGGAATTGGATGAACCATTCTCAATAAGAACTCCAAAATAAGTTGTCATGTGAAATGCATTACATCTTGTTACCTTCCATTTGAAATTGTTGTTGAGGATATATAAATTAGCTATCAACGTATCCAAATGTCGAGCTACTGATCGGGGGCACGGGCCTTCGAGAATGAGGCAGTAGATCCCATTGGATTCAAAACACAAGCTGGAGAACGCAGTGATAGATGTGGCCAAAGAAGCCATATCAAATCCCATGATCAGTGGGAGAGAGAGCTCCAAGTAGGAGAGAGAGCTCCAGCTCCACTAGTCACGTTCACTTGATGGATTTATTCCGAATCCCCATCGACTCGTATCGCTTTCACTTGTATGGCTGGCAAGAATTTGAACTTTGAAGTAATAGTCATTATTTTATATGATTTTATAATCTTTTTATTTGTAAAATTGTTTTCTTTTTTAACTATTAATATAAACCATATATATGTGCCATTTTCAAAATTAACCACATGTAACAATTATCATGAAAAACTTAACAAAGCATCTAGTAATTGCCTCAAAGGACATTCTAAAAATTCAAAATTGTATTTCTAAAAGATTAAACAAAAAGATAATGAAATTGTGATTGCCTCAAAGGACATTTTAAAAATTCTAAATTGTATTTCTAAAAGATTAAACAAAAAGATAATGAAATTGCTAATGAAAAGTATAGGGGCCATAATGAGAAATAATGACATAAAAATGGATTAAATGACTACAAGAAATATAATTATTGGTGGGGTGGGGTGGCAGCATTTATAATGTACATGTTTGGTGGAGTATCTTAATTATCAATAATTGCATTCCATCTATTATGGGTCATTAAAAAATGGGGTCGAGTCTAATCCATTTTTCCTTGTCTATCATGCAATTTTTCCTTGGAAATTGCCAACTATAGTCAAGGAAACATATCTCTTTTCAATTAAATGAGAATAAAAACAACTACAATTTTCTCTACTATATAGTTATTTGTGTCCACAAATCAAGAGATTTGAAGGCCATTCTAATGATGACTTGGAAAATGGAAGCAACTAAAATGACTACATACACCATCTTGAAGTCCTCCTCTATATATTCCTCTCTATATGAATCATGTGCAAAAGGCTCCATGCTCATCAAAGTTCCATAACATGTCTGGCCTTCAAAAAATGTTAGCCAACTTGTTTTTCTTTCCCTTGTTATACTTCATCACTAAATGGAACTGTTATTAAAACCCCATCCACTTGTAATGTCTAGTCTATTGTAACTTACTCTAGACCTATAGATATTATAAGAGTTGATGACTCTGTGAGTGACTATATCGTTTCTCATTAGATAGTGTTTCCACTTTTTGACACCTTGTACCAGAGCATAGAGCTCCTTGTCATACGCAGGGTAGTTGAGAACTTTCCCATCAAACACTTCAAAATGGTAGCGTAAAAGCCTTCCACCCTGCATCAAGACTGTGCCCATAGAATTTCAACTTGCATTCGGGTGAATGCATGAAGATTTTTTGAGTGAAATGTGATAATGAAATTTCTAATTTTACTCTTTTATCAAATTGAAGCCCTCAAAATTTATTTAAGCATTGGGAATTTTAATTCGGAGTGAAAATACAATTTGCAGAGAATTGTGTTGTTTTCCTAATGATATTTTTTGCAAAAAGAATTAGTGTCTTATAATTTATCAATTTTCCATTAAATGAAATTCTTTCCCTTGCAAATTTTGAGACATCTTAAGAGGTATGTGTGTGTTTGCGTACCATAACTTAGTCTAAAATGTGTAATTTTTTAAAAATATACATATGAGGATGATTTACATGGAGAGAACTAAGCTTTTCATATTAAAAATATATTTTTTATGCAGAGTTATATCTTTTATTAATTTTCAAAGTTGTTGAAGTAATATTTCAATTGCATTTTGTAGACACGTGTTCATGTAAGATATTTTTTCTACTCTTTAAATAAATTCCAAAACCAAGAGTACCCCTTTGAAGAGGACTAGTAAACAAAGATATTTGTATTTATTGAAATTTTTTCATTTTGTATATTTTATGTAATTGAATTTTTATTCAGCCCCTTTGAAACCTTCCAAAAAAATTCAACCATTATGTTTAAAATAAATTATATGAAAAATATCATAGGAATTTTAAAATGTGAAATTCATATGCCATTGGATAGAGGATTCCTTTACAAATCCAACATGATCAACTTTGCCACATCAGAACAAATTTTTCCCAAAGTTGGCTAGGGTTCAAAATCGTGTTGCAAAGAAATTTATAGAAGGGGATCTAAAACTCCATTTTCATGCCCTCAACAACTTGACCATTCACTTAAAAAGCCCACTCGATCACTTAGTGTAAAAATTTGAAATAAATCTAAATTTAAATGATTACTATTATGAGGTGTTGTTCTAAATTTGAATGACTACTATTCCCAAGTCAAAGAAATATCTAAAGCCATCATGTAATTTTACCATGGTATTTTTACATATTTTTGAAGGCAAAAAGTAATAATAATAATAATAATAATAATAATAATAATAATAATAATAATAATAATAATAATCGTTTTCCAAAATAATAGTATGAATAATAAGTATTAGCTTAAAGAAAAAATTGAATATTACTAGTTTATTCAAAAGTAGATAGGTTAAGAAAAAAACAAAAAAAACAGAACTTATTGACTATCTCAAAAGATAATTTTGAATATGTTGAAGAAAAGAAAAAAACTATTTTTTTATTATTTGTTTATTAAAAGGAAAATTTTGAATAATATTTATTGTCTGAAAAAAATAAATAAATAACACTTATCAACTCAAATGAAAAATTTAAAACCATATTGGAACCTAGTCATAAAAAATTTGTATACTTGTCAACTCAAGAGAAAAGGAAAAAAAACACATCGGTTTTAGAAAAAAAATTGAAGCCCGTGAACTCAAAAGAAACGGGACATTGTTACTAGGAGCGCCATTTTTAGATTCAAGGATTGATTTAAGATTTTGGTTGCAATAGCCTAGATTCTTAGACCCATGATTTCACAACATTGTGAGATTGTTAAGTTCATGATTGAAAAATATTGTTATTTCAACTTGCCAAGAGAATATGTTATTGTTAGCGTCACTTTTCGAAATGGGGGTAAAACAATGATTAGTGGATACATATAAAAAACACAGAGTCTAGAGAGTTCTTGTTAAGTAAGTATGCTTAAACATATGGTTCCTTTATCTAGTCCCTAAACATAGATGCAAATATTTTTTTATCTTCTTTAGTAGTGTGTGTACCCTTAGATGACCTTCCATCCAAGTCCTCATGATGCACGTGGTAGCATAAATATGTTTGTTCACTACAAACATTTACATAGAGGCCTAGCCATTTTTTTACCTCACACTAATCTAGAAACAATCCTCATGTCATTCTCTAACCTATATTTATGATAATATAATTGAAAATAATTCCTCCTAGGCATATATGACAATGATAACATTGGTAAAATCATTTTATACATGTAGGGTTTTTTACGGAAGCGTATATCTCCCTTATATTTTGTGACATGTTGGTGAAGAATTGACAAGTTCCCATTTTTATCCATAATTTCAAAATTCACCAATGCATATATGACTATATTCATATTAAAACCTAATTTGATAGGTGAAAGAGGGAGCTAACGGAGAGAAGATTCAACATTCATATCTTGGAACAAAGGTAATGTACATGGGTACCTCTATTGATATCCTCTACGTAATTTATCACTTTAAATAGTGTGACCTGTGAGATAAGTGTGGTATTTGAAGGGATGAAATTTTTATTAGTGCTTGGCATAGATTCTTCTAATCTTTGCACATTAACATCACAAATGACCAAAATATTCACAACACTAACATTACAAATCCACTTTACATGTTACCAAATCCCATACCCTTCCTTTTGTCAACTATCCACCTATCTATTTTTCTAAAAGATGATTCCTTCTTGATGTGAACATAATGATGATATAAATTAAAATGAATAAAATATACTTGTAATCTAGAAGTTTGGAGAAAGATAAGATTACTCACCTCTAATCTTATACAATCTAGAAGACCTAATAGTAATCTAGTTCAACTAGTATATTCACCTTTTTTTAAGCTAATGTAGGTTTTAACCCCGTACAGAAATTACCTACATATGAATTCTAAAACATAGAAATAAACAATGCAAGAGCATAACACATAAAACACATATACACATAAATTTTTCCCTAGATCCAAAAACGAGACTACTAGCTTGATTTTTCATTATGTTCCTTTCAATTTTACAATACATATTTATACATGACGAAGCATCTAATACCATGCACCAAAAACCATCGTGTCCAAAACCATGTGGAAAAAACATGCACAAAACCATACATAGGTCCGCCCCACTTAATATAGGGTCCAAAAAACAAAATTTTTCGGGGCGCTGCCCCAAACCTCATAAGGGGTGTTATCTGCACCCCTCAAACCCCCTGTGACCCCCCTACTATGTAATTTATGAATGAAGGGGGCTTCTGCCACTCCTCTAACCCCTCGGTGAACTACGTCGGCTAGTCGTGGAAAGAATATAACACAACCCAACATTCTCCCACTTGTTGTTTTCTTTCCACATGGGGCCAGAAGAGAGCTTAGTCATTTATCCAACCCTGCAACACCCATTGTTTCTCTACACTAAGAGAACTTCTTAGAGCTCACATATTTTGTCAACGCATTTGTAGTATTCTTCAAAGTGTCCACCTTTACTAGCAACACCTTTTTGTCTTCTATCATATCCCTCACAAAGTGATACTGAACATCAATGTGATTTGTCTTTGAATGATATGTAGGGTTATTTGCAAAGGAAATTTCACTTTGGCTGTCACAGTCTATCCTTATAGCTCCCTGTACTAACCCCATACTTGAACACAATCTCTGCAAGAAAACTCCTTCCTTTCTTGCATGAGTTGCTGCCATGTATTCTCCCTCTGTAGTTGATAGTGCCACTACACATTGTTTCTTACTCATCCAATTGACGGCACCTCCAAATAGGTTAAACACATACCCAATTTTAGATATTCTCTGATCCAAATCTCTAGCCCAGTCTGTATCAACAAACCCACAGATATCCAACACTCTATCCAATCCTGGTCTTCCTTGGTAGCAAAAACCATAATCACTAGTGCCACGCAAATACCTGTAAATCTGCTTCACTACTGTCGAGTGCTCCTTCCCTGGTTTTGACATAAACCTGCTTTTGCATGTGTAATGTCTGGTCTAGTATAGACCATTACATACATCAGCCTATTGACTGTACTTGCATATGGAACATGGGACATGTCCTCTTCCTCTTCTTGTGTCTTTGGACACTATTCAACAAATAACCTCACACCTACAGGAATAGGAACCTTCACTAGTTTACTATCCTGCATATTAAACCTCTGCAGTATTGTCTCGACATACTTCCTCTGGTTTAACCAGAGCTTCCTCTTTTCTTGGTCTCTTTTAATTTCCATGCCCAAAATATAGTTTGTAGCACCAAGATCTTGCATGTCGAATTTGGAGGACAATTGGGTCTTAAAATCCTGGATAATTTCTTTGTCATTTCCAACCAGAAACATATCATCCCCATACAAGACTAGATAAATAACACGGTCACCAATTAATATAAAATACAAACAGTGATTTGCTTTGCTTCTGCTCAAGCCAAGTCCCCATATAAATGTATCAAATTTCTTATACCACATCCTTGGTGACTGTTTTAACCCATACGAAGACTTCTTTAACTTGCATACCATTTCTTTATTACCCTTCACCGCAAAACCTTCATGTTGCTTCATGTAGATCTCGTCTTCCAGATCCCCATGAAGAAATGTTGTCTTCACATCCATTTGTTCTACCTCAAAATCAAAAGCAGCCGCAATAGATAAAAGTAGTCTAATAGAACTTACCTTGGCAATAGGAAACAAAATATCACCAAAATCAATTCTTGACACCTGGGAATAACCTTTTGCTACCAACCGAGATTTGTATTTCTCGACCTTTCCTTCTGCATTTGTCTTCTTCTTGAACACCCATTTGTTGCCAATGGGTTTCCTTCTAGCTGGCAACTCCACCAGATCGTAAGCCTCATTTTTGTGCAAAGATACCATTTCATCAACCATGGCCTCTTTCCAGATATTTCCATCCTCGGAATCTGCTCCTTCCTTCACAATTTTGGGATCATCGTCAATAATAGATAAAGAAAAATTTGAACAGAAAGCAGATGGACTATACCTTTTTGGCTGCCTTCTTTCTCGAACTGATCTTCTCACACCTGCAGTTTGTGGCTATTCATCTTCTGATTCCTCCCCTATTGTAGTCTCATTCTTCGTCCTTAAGCTCAAAATCTATCTTCTCAAGTTCCTTTGGTTGGACTTCTTATTTAATAACATATTTTACCTCTCTGAACACCACATCTCGGTTGTACACAACCTTCCTTGTTACTGGGTTCTAAAGCTTATAACCCTTTAAACCATCCTTATCCCTAATAAAGATGCACTTTTCAGATTTACTATCCAACTTGGTTCGTTTCTCCTTTGGAACATGTACATATGTATCACATCCAAATACTCTTAGATGTGAAAGAGAGGGTTTCTTACCAGTCCATACCCCTTGTGGAGTCTTATCCTCCAACACTGATGAAGGTGATCTGTTGACCAGGTAACATGCTGTCTCCACTACCTCTGCCCAAAATTCCTGTCCTAACCTCACACCATTGAGCATGCTTCTTGCCCTTTTGATCAACGTCTTGTTCATTCTTTCTGCAACTCCATTTTTCTCACGTGTGTATGGGGTAGCCTTCTGTTGTGCTATACCACACTTCTTATAGAATTCTTCAAATTACTTACTGCAAAACTCTCCATCGTTATCTATCCTCAACACCTTTATCTTCTTCTCTGTCTAGTTTTCCACCAGAGCCTTAAATTCTTTAAACCTTTCAAAGACTTCAAATTTCTTCTTAAGGAAATATATCCATGTATTCCTTGAGAAGTCATCTATAAATGATACATAGTACACAGACTTACCCAATGATGGAACTTTCACAGGTCCAAACACATCACTGTGCACAAGCTCTAGTATTTGTTTCGTCCTCTTACCACAGAGGGGAAACTCACCCGATTATGCTTCCGATATACACAATTTTCACATAAATCAAAATCCAGAGAGCTATTACTCATACCCTACCATACCTTTACCATGAAGTATTCGAAGGCCCTTCTCTCCAATATGTCCAAGCCTTTGATGCCACAACATGGTGTTCTCTCCAGAGACCACTAGATTTTCTGCTCCATTTTCAGGAACCATAGAACTATTGCACCCATCAACAACAGTGCTACCTTACAGCTTGTATAGAGTTCCAATCCGAACTCCCCGCATCAATATCATTTCTCCTCGAACGATCTTGCAGGTATCCTTCTCGAACACTGTCTTTACACCTGCATCATCCAACTTGCTTACAAAAATCATATTTCTGGCCAGTGCAAGAATATGTAGAACAACCAGAAGGGTTCTAACCCTTCCACCTTGAAACTTCAACTTTACTTTTCCACGACCAATGATTCTAGCCTTCCTATCATCTCCTAAGAATACATCACCACCATTGTATTTATCATACTTGCAGAACCACTCTCTATGGGGAGTGAAGTGAAAGGATGCACCTGAGTCA
>APFE030869851.1:6723-20452 GCA_000404065.3 Pinus taeda | reverse complement strand
ACCGATCAAGTATCACTTTCTCCGGGAACAAGTGTTGGAACAAAAGGTCAAATTGGAGTATGTTCCTTCTAAGGAACAAGTTGCTGATATTCTCACCAAACCACTGCTCAGGGAAACTTTTGAATATCTCAGACAAAAGCTGGGAGTAGTTGATGCATCATCTTGCTGTTAAACTTGTTTGTTTCAGAGAAGAAGTGGTGTACGTGAGTTGCCTGAGGAGGATCCGTGTACATACGCCGGTTTGTGCAGAGACAGTCACATATATGGAGGTTTGATGGATATCTGTAGGGATACGCTCTGGTTGAAGATATCCTGATATAGGCAATCCGACACAGGTTCAGGGGGAGCAGATAAACTTCTAATGATGGATTGTTAGCATTATCTTAGAAGCTTTTGGTTCATGGAACAATTGCAGAGGGAGAATAGAAGGAAATCATGGTTGCTGATCTGAATGGTGATTGACAGATGCTGCTGCTATCAATATTTGGTGACTTTTATAAGTCCTTCTCTACATATTTCGTCTCTATGTCATGTATCTCTATTATGGTGTCAAGGTCATGTAACGGCCTATTTTGGTTTCCCCACTATGCCTGGGATGAAGATGTAATGTACTTGGTTGTCATATGTAATTTTCCGATGTATCCCCACTTGGTTGGGTAGATGATCCCCACGTGGTTGGGTGATGGATGTATGTATTGAGTCTTTTGATGATAGGAAGGTCATTTATGATGTATATGTCATGGTTCTTCTTGAAGAACATCTTTTGTAGATCTTGCCTATAGTTAGAGGAAGCATGGTTAGCACAGGGGGGCAGAGATTTCAGCATGTACTCAGGGGGAGCACAACCCTTTGCCCTTGATGACAAAGGGGGAAAATGACCTTGAGGATCTTGGGGTTGCCATCAAGTCCAAAGGGGGAGATTGTTGGCACTATGGCACTAATTTAGAGCTTTGGCACAGGTGTTGTCCTTGATGGCAACTATCTTTGGTAACAGATCTCAGTTCAGGCTTTTAGAATGAAGAAAAAGACATATACGCATGTTCATCTAGACGAAGACGCGTATACACGCGGGTTATACATGACAAAAGTGCGTACATGTTGGTTAACTTACCTTTGGTCTGTGGTAGTTAGTCCTTGGTACTTGAGCCTATGGTTTTGGACCATGGTACCTCGTCAAAAGTGTTGATCCCAAGTATTGGGTCTGTGGTATTGTTTTATTATGGTTTTGGACCGTGGTATTGTGGAAGGTCTAAGACTATAAAAGAGGAAGGAGATCATGTGGCAAAGTATCATCTGAATTATTATTGAATATCTGAAAAAGTGGTAGATCTGGAATACTGGTAATTGGGTTATGGTGTAGATCTGGGTCTGAATGAAGGAGGAACCTTAGCGCAAGAGAAGGATAAGTTCTATTGATGGGTCATAATATTTAAGCTTGAATGATAGTATCTTTGTATGATTTTGGTCTGTTATATGTGGCGCTTGCTTGTTCTATAACACTGATAATCTGGGTTAATTAGCGTTTGAATATCTGAAAGAGCGAATTATCCTTTATAGATCTGTACGCAGGTTCAATGAAGCGAAGGCACATATACACGCTATTTCAGTGAATGAAAACAGCATATACGCAGGTTGTTCCAAACACAGAAGCATATGCACGCATGTTGCAGGTTATTGAAATAGCGTATATGTTTTGAGTTGTGATCTAGCTGCTTCTATTCATTGTTGCTGTGTTCTGGGTTCAGATTTTGGTGTGTGGTTTCTGGTACTATGTTTTGGGTACAGCTGTCAGATAAGTATCTACTTGATTCAGATCTAATTGGTGAAAAGGAGAATGGTTGATGATTGATTGATGTTCATGGATCGAGACTGAAAATTTATGAAACATGGTCCCTGGAAGAAAGAGAAGGTTGCAGCCTTCTGTAGGCTAGCACCTACGTACTAGTATCTAGGCTAGTGCAAGAGCTAAAGGGGGTTGTTGCTCCCTTCTAGGAGATGCCGGAGAATGAGAGAGGGTTGTAGCTCTCTGCAGGTTGCAGCCTGCGTACTGGTAAAGTACTGCACTAGTACATTGTGAAAGAAGTTTCTGATTTAAAAGAAGATAGAGACGAATTGCAGTAGGTGGTTTTCACCCACATTGGGTTTCCACCTTATATCTTGTGTTCTTGTGTGTGATTGTCTTTCTGCTCTATTTTACTACTTCTGATTACTGGTTATTTTATTATGAAACACAAATTAACAATCATCATCAGAAAGATAAAGTAAATTAAAAGTTTGCTTTGTATACGCGGGTTTCCTTCTGCACAGTTGCTTATATATGCGGGTTTAATTAACTGAAGTAGCGTATATCAATTGATTTTGAAAAAGGAATATTTGACTTGATCATACTGATTCAACCCCCCTCTCAGTATTATTTCCAATAGATAGTTGGTATCAGAACCCATTTTACCAAATGTAGGTTTTGGTTGAGGAAGAAAGGATACGGAAAATAGTGGTGGCAGTCGGTATTGAAGCTTGGACACTTAGGATTTGGTCGCAGTGTGACAAAGTTTAGCATGGGAAAAGCAATGAGCTTGGGCAAATCCAAACAAAGAAAGATGGGAGATTTAAGGGATTTTGAAAAGCTTGAAGACATGATATAGTATTGGAAGGACAAGAGGCAACAACACTATGCATCTCTTATGTGAGAGTGGGTACTCTTGGGACACATTGCAGATGGGATAGTGGATTTGTGAAAGGCCTTGAACAATCTTCGTGGAAGGTCTGTTGAACTAGAGGAACTTGATGATAAGATACAACAGGGTGACCAACGACTCCAAAAACTCATGGATGAATGAGTTCGCTTAAGGGAGATAAGTGCCATGTTGCAGGATAAATTCAAGGAACTTGAGGAAGAGATCAAGATGTACTTTGTTGGTCGTAAACTCATTATTTTAGAAGAATCTGAGATTGAGTACATTGAAAAACTTGGAGATTACTGCTGTACCATGCAGGATGACTTGCGAATGGTTGGGTCACTTCGAATGGAGAAGGTCAATGTGTGCCAAGTAGGTTCACTTGAGAAACATGTGAAGAAGGAGAAGATTGATGGAACTCAAGCTAGACCAAGATCAAATTGCTCGAATGAACTAAAAGGAGATTGCATACCTTAAGAGGATAGTCAGGTTGAAGCATAATTAAAAAGATAACTCTGAGGTTGAATTATTGAAGAAGGTTGATGAGATCAGAGGAAAGACAAAGACTATGGAGGACGAAGATTTCTTGAGGTTGATTTTTGTGCAAGTAATTGTACATGGCAATAAGTTTGTTGCATTGGTTGATACAGGGGCTACACATGGCTTTCTTAGCAGGAAGGCAACAACATATTTTGGAAAGAAATATGAAATGGGAAGGGAATTGAGTGCTTTCAAAGTTATTAACTCAGCCAAGAAAGTTGTGATAGGTTGTTTTGAGTAACACACAAGTGAAAGTGGGTTCGTGGTTTGGAAAGTTGGATTTGAGGGTGATTGAGATGAATGATCATGTTATGATTTTGGGGCAAGATTTTTTGGTAGCTACACAAGTAATATTGATGGTGGATCGTGACATAATCTTGATCACAACTAGAGGAAAGGCCATGATTGTGTTGATGACAAGGAAGATTCTCTTTGGATATAGACCAAGGATTGCTTTGATGACTTTATATCTAAAGGACCTAAATGTGAGCATGACTATGTGGAGCAAAGGGAACTTGGATGTGTGACTCAAGTGATGAAGGAGAAGAGGATGATCGAATTTGTTACAAGAGCTATGAAGGAGAAGAAGGATGGAGGTGGAAAGGAAGTTCCACCCATCATGGAGAAAATGACAGGTGCATATTCTACTTGGAGACTTCTCCATGAGGTTGTTGATGAGAGAGGAATTTTGAGTACTTCTTCTAAGGCAAATTATGGAGGGGACTATGCAGGTAGAGATCCAGCTAGCATTATGGACTATTTCAAGTATGCTATGGGAATATATGACTTTCAGTTGATGAAGGATAAGCTTGAGAAGCTTGGATGTACACATGAGGAAGTTGTTGCTATGCATGAGTACTTGAGGATGCAACATCAATCTTACACTTGGGTGGATGAGAGTTAGGGAGGAAACTTTCTGGCCCTTTTCCACACTAGACTTTTAGAGATGAGTGTGAGTAGTGCCTTGATGATGAGGAGGAATGAACCACCATGAAAAAGGGGCCTTTGGGGAAAGGACCCTCACACATACATATATTATGTTTGCAGGGATGTGGTCAATTGGTACATCATCGTGGACAACACAGAGACATTAGCATTAATGTACAAGATACTGTAGATTTGATGGAGACTACTTCATGGTCCTCGATATGGCTTAATTCACATTTGTGTAGAGATGAGATGGATTCTTGATCAAGTTGTTATTGTGAAAGGATGCTAGAGAAATGACCAATGGTGGGTTGAGGATGTACATTCTCATGAGTTGAGCTTCACAGTTGGATTAGCTAACCAACTAGTTAGAGTGAGGGGGCATGTAGTGTGTAGAGTTCTATCAAGAGATATGTCTGGGCTACAATCGAGCTATGTCTGAGATGTATCAAGGTTTCACCAAGATATGTTGTATTATGATGGAGTATCATGGCAAAGTTCACTTTATAATGATACATGATGGATTGACATGATATATGTTATAGTAAGAGCATGTAGTTGAGTTGCAGGGGAAAACCTTCTACGATGGGGCAACATGAGGGGACTGTGATAGATTTGGTTAATGATAATTGATTGAGGAGACTTGATGTTGGGTGTGACTTTTTACTTGTTTTCTGCACCTTCTTTCCATAGTTTTGATCCTCTTATCCTCTAGGCCCATGAAACTTTACATGGTTAACCAGCCTTTTTCTCGATTATACAACATGTTCCACTATCATGTTATTTGGCCATGCTTTGCTGAATAATACGATTCTATATTCCTTTTTGTGGCTAACTGGGCTGATAATTAGAGTATTTTTGAATCTGTTCTCTTTTTTAGGTGTTGCTCGCAGCAACAAGGTTATGGAGTAAATAGGAAGCGTTGATTTATTTCAGAGTAAGGTAGAGCAGTTCACTATTACACCTTGTACACTATTACAGGTTGTTGTTACACTTTGAATGCTGTTATAGGCTATTGTTACACTACATGCTGATATGGAGGAAGATTGTTACACCAAGGGTGTTGTCACTAGTGATTTCCGTTACATCCCGAATTTCTATTCACTCCCAGTATGTTGTTGCACTAGAGTTGGCAAGTTCTGGGTACTATTCCACATAACAGCTGGCAAGTGTTAGGAATTGTTTATTTGAGAAGAAACAAACCCAAGTGGTTGCAATCTTAACCAATGTATTTGAGAAGTATTTATATTTAGAAATAGGTTATAACTAATTTAATTTTTGATCAGCATGAGAATCGTGAGATTCTCATGACTCATCTATTCATAATTTCAGGCATGTAATAATTATAAAATAAACTTGATTTTCTTTGTACAAGGATGGCATATAGAAAAGCACTGTTACTTTTCTCTTGTAACTCTGAATTGTTTTTAATATTAAAATAACTATGGTGATGTTGTTACTTCTCTTCATCTGATTCATTAACTAATCTCATGTTATTCCTATGCCCCTGCTAGGGAGGAAGGGCCCTCCTTTTTAGCAGGGACTGCAGTGGTAGTAGTGTACATTATTTTTTATTTTATTATCATATGATTTTCTGCTGTTGTTATAGAAATTGTGAAATAAATCCATTTATGCTCTAGATTATGTTATGTTTTTACACTAGTTTGATTAAACAAAATGATAGTGACCAGCTGGTGTAGTCATTAGTTTACTGTGGAGTGTTTTAATTTCTACATGAATGATTTGATTTTTGCAATTGACTAAACGACATATTTTGTTGTTCTTTCTATTTTTCATTCTTGGTTGTAGTGTATCAACACAAGCAGTGTGAACTCCATTGACACAATAAGACCTACCCTGGGATGACAATTAAATGTTGCAGTCTCAGTCAATTAGGATTGATTAAAAAAAACTACATTTTGGTGTGGTTGCCAAGGATGGTAGTTGATGATATAGTCAGCCATTTTGTTTGTTTGATGATAGAGTGTTCCTAGTCCATAATCGCTGGGGTGATAAAATGAGAGGTAAAAACCTACGCATCGCTCTAACTTCAAAAAATTAAAAAAAGTAGATTCATGTCACAAGTCTCCTCACCCACCAATTTCCTATGGATTTGAGATTATTCCAGTTTTAGTTGGTCTAATGTCACATTGTCACAACCATGGTCATCCATGGTCAACCATGGTCCAACCTCGCAATGTGACACAAATTGTCTCAATATGGAGATTAACCATGGTTAATGATGGCCATCCATTGTCCAACGTCACATTGCGAAAAATGTTGTCTCGATATCAAAATAAATCATGGTCATCCATATTCCAATTTCCTATTGTGACAAATATTTATCTTAGGATTTATATTATTTATCTTATGGTTTATATTCTTTGGGTTTATAATATCTATCCCTTGGGTTTAATATTATTCCCTTTGGTTTATAATCCCTTAGGTTAATAATATTTATCTTTGGGCTTATATACCTTAGGTTTATAAAATTAATCCCTTGGGTTTATATTATGAAACCATTAGGTTTTAGTATTGATCCCTTAGGTTTATTATTCCCTTGCATTTATAATATCAATCCCTTTAAGGTTTATATACCTTGCATCTATAACATTAATCCCATAGGTTTAATATTATTGTCTTGGGTTTATAATACATTTGGGACCAATCATGGTCAACCATGGTGAATAACCATGGCCACACTGTTACAAATACAATCTCCTGGTCCAACATCACATTTTCACAACCATGGTCAACCATGGTCCAACATCGCATTGTGAGAAATATTGTCTCAATATGGAGATCAACCATGGTCAATGATGGTCAACCATTGTCAAACTTGACATTGTGTTAAGCATTGTCTCAATATGGAGATCAACCATGGTTAAGTATGGTCAACCAATATCAAATGTCGCATTGCGACAAGCATTGTCTCAAAATGAAAATGAATCATGGTCAACCATATTCCAATGTCGCGTCATGATAGATATTTATCTTAGGGTTTATATTCCTTGGGTTCGTAATATTTATCCGTTGGGTTTAATATTATTCCCTTGGGTATATTATTATCTTGGGCTTATAATATTTATCATGGGGTTTATATCCCTTGGGTTTATAATATGAATCCCTTGGGTTTAATATTATTTCATTATGTTTATATTATCAATCTGTTGGGATTTTAATCCCTTAGGTTTTTAGTATTAAACCCTTGGGTTTATAATATCATTCCTTTTAACATTTATATACCTTGAATCTATAATATTAATCCCTTTGGTTTAATATTAATCCATTGGGTTTATAATAGTTTTGTGTTTTAGAATTAATCCCTAGGGTTTATTATTACCTTCAGTTCATTTGGTTCATATTCGTAGCGTATAATATTATTCATAGCCCTTATAATATTAATCCTAGGGTTTAATATAAATCTCTTGGGTTTAAAATCATAGTCATCCATGGTCAACAATGGTCTAATGTCACAATGAGCCAAAGATTGTCTCAATATGAAAATCAACCATGACCAACCATGGTCCAATGTCAGATTGTGACAAACATTATCTCAGTATGAAAATCAATGATAGAAATCATGGTCAACCATGTTTATTATAGGGTTTATTTGTCTCAATATCAAAATCAATCATAGTCAGCCATATTCCAATGTCCCATTGTGACAAATATTTATGTTAGAGTTTACAATATTTATCTTAAGATTTATATTCCTTGGGTATATAATATTTATCCCTTAGGTATAATATTATTACCTTGGGTTTATAATATTTATCTCAGGGTTTATATACCTTGTGTTTATAATATTAATCACTTTGGGTTTAATATTATTCCCTTGTGTTTATACTATCAATCTGTTGGGTTTTAATCCTTCGGGTTTTAGTATTATTCACTTTGGTTTATAATAGAAATCCCTTTAGAGTTTATATACCTTTCATTTATAATATTAATCCCTTGGGTTTGATATTATTCCCTTGGGTTTATAATAGCTTTAGGTTCAATCATGGCCAACCATTGTCACACAGTGACAAAGACTATCTCTTGGTCCAACGTCACAGTCCCACAAAAATGGCCATCCATGGTAAACCATGGTGCAACACCACATTATGACAAATATTTTCTCAATATGGAGATCAACCATAGTAAACAATGGTAAGTCACTGTCGAACATCTCATTGTGACAAATCCTCCCTCCATATGAAAATCAATCATGGTCAACCATATTCCAACTTTGCTTTGTGACAAATATTTACCTTAGCGTTTATAAAATTTATCTTAGGGTTTATATTCCTTGGGTTTATAATATTTATCCCTTTGGTTTAATATTATTCCCTTGGGTTTAAAATACCTTTGGGTTTTATAATTAATCCCTTGGCTTTATTATTCCCTTCTGTTTATAATATCAATCCCTTGGGTTTATTTGGTTTATGTTCCTAGGATATAATATTATTCATAAGGTTTATAACATCAATCCTAGGGTTTAATATAAATTTTATGGGTTTACAATCATGGTAATCCAAGGTCAATGATGGTTCAATGTCACATTGTGCCAAAGATTGTCTAAATATGAAAATCAACCATGGTTAATCATAGTCCAACATTATAGTCCAACATTACATTGTGACACATCGTCTCAGTATGAAAAGCAATGATGGTAAATCATGGCCAAGCATGTTTATTTTAGGGTTTATATTATTTATCTTAAGGTTTTTATACCTTGGGTTTATAATATTTATCTCTTGGCTTTAATATTATTGCTTTCACATTCACAACTATATGAAGAGTGAAATTAATAAATGGTCTGCGAATTTAACTTCCTTTTTCTTTTCAACATTGTGTAAAATTGCAAGACAATGCGAGAAGGGAATTTTTGGAAAGCGTGAATGGTCGTGATCATTACCTTATTGATTTGAATTGGTGAAACTTTTGTCATCGGGTTTTAGAAGACACTAGCATTAATAATTGTGTTCTAGTAGTGTTTAAAGTTTAATTTCCTATCAACTACATTTAAATTGTTGTTTGATTTTTATTAGATATTTATTTTATAATTACTTCATTATTATTTATTAAATGATTATTATTATAAATTTATTGAACGATTATTAACATAATTGTTTTATTATCTTTCTTATTTATTATTATTTATTTAATATAATATTAATAATATTATTAATATGGTTTTTTTATATTTATATTAATATTGTTGATAATAGCATTGATTATTTATAGTATTGATAATTGGTATATGTGTTTTATATGGGTTTATTGGCATTTATCAACCATATTTATTAACATGATTGTGCTAGTATATAATATAATAAATAATATTCATAACTTTCAAGTGTAGTTTAGTTAGCTATTGTCGTGATATGAAGTATTATTTAAACTAAAACATCTTAAGTTCCAATTATTAAGAATAAAATGAACTTAATGATAGCAACCAGAATCATCATAACCAATATAAAACCAATCGCATTTTTGGTTACTTTAATCATATATATATAAATCCTCATAACCAATATGAAACCAACCACATTTAGTCATATATATGAATCGTCATAACCAATAGGAAACCAACCACATTTAGTCATATATATGAATATCATCATAATAAAAATTATGTAATTAATTTTTATTTAAAAAAATATTATTTATTTAAATTAAAATATTATTAAGTTAAAAAATAAAATAATTTACTATAAATAAGATTAATAAGCGATTTTCTTTAGGTTTATTATTATTTTATTATATCGTTATTTGTTTAGTTTTTTTTTTACGCTTATTAAAAGGTATTGGTTACCATTTTATTCTCAAATATTGAAAATAGAGGGAGAGAGTGTTGAGGAGTTTTACACAAATGATTTAATTATGATACAAAAATTTTTTAAAAAATACATTATTGTCGTTTTAATAATTTTTAAAATTATTATTAATATATATATATTAATATATATATATTATATATATATCTTTAAGTGATGAAAGATTATGCTAGTTTTGAATTGTGGCTTGAGAAATCATGATCTAGGAGCATTTAAGCCGTTAAAAATGATGAGGGTCAAATAGTTCTTAACATGATTAGATTTTTTCCCAAAAATTCAAACAAATAATCTTCACATCACAAAATGACTTAAGAGTACACCATCATAACATTGTTAAACAAAATATTATTATATTTTATTTAAATCCATTTATATCAATTTACCATTGTTATTTAAAATGATACTTTTAATAAATATACTTATTTATAAAATTAAAATTTAAAATTAACTAATTTATTTAACAAAATAAGGTATAAATAAAAAATTAAACATTTAAATTAAAAAAATATTATAGCTAATTCCAAGCAAAAATTTCAAAACTTATGTTCTTATTATCTCATAACTTTGAAATTAAATACCAAATAAATTAAGAAGGTCATTTTCTTAACTTAATATTTACAATTTCATAAATAAATGTGGGTAATTTTGAGTTTTATTTCATAATTTATTTATCTGATTTATTTATTTTTAATGGCTGGTTTTATACCGACTTAATTTGATTAGATGAATTCTATAACTTTTTCTCAATTCTATAATTTAATTAACTACCTTAATAATTTATAAATTAAAAAATTCAATTTTTAATTAATGTTTAAGTTATTCTTTAAAAAAATTTTATTTTTTTTAAAGGGAATATTTTAGTACTAAAATATTTATTTTAGTATTAAATATTTAAATAATATATTAAAAAATAAATTTATTTTTTCGATTTAATTTCAATAAGATTAGTTGTTTTAGTTGTTGTTATTAGATTCATGTTTTTTATTATTAAAGGGCATGTTTTTATAGGTTAAACTATTTTGATATATTTTTTTTTATATTTTAAAATACCATTAAATTTTTAGCAAAATGTTTTCTATTTGAATTCTAATGTGTACAAGTATGCGTTGACTTTTTTAATTTTTTATTTGATGACTTAGACTTTTAAGAAAATATATTAAGCATATCTCGATGCTTATCAATGTGTTAGTAAGGCTGTATTGACTTTTAATCAATTGAGCTTCTTTGGTTGCATTGACTTTTAATAAATTTCAAAATTTTGATATTCGTAATGGCCACCAATTTTCACAGGATTTTCAAAACATACCTAGATAAAATGCCTTATATCTTGGTTGTAAAGGATAGAAACTCTTTAACACTTTTTTTTAATGAATACTTGGGATTCTTAAAGATTAAATAAAATCAAATTTAATAATAATAATAATAAAGCCTGAGACAATGTGGTTGTACTAGTTCTTTTAGATAAGAGAAATCATAAAATTAGCAAAATACTTGGAAAAAAGATAGTAATAAAACAAATGAAATATTGTCAATTAAATTTAGCTTAAATGATTATGTAGAATAGTTGTTATCTTCCCATTAAAATTAAGTATCCTAATTCAAGTCGCATATGGAAAAAAAAGCTACTTACCACGTCTTGAAAGAAATGAAAAAACCTAAATTATGCCAACCCCTCACTCAATGAGCAGAGAAAAAATAAAATCAAAAGAAGAATAAAAATAAAAAAGAAGGTTACGAGAGTAGCCCAATGGCCTATAAAAGAAGCACAAAGGGTGAGATAGCAATGACGGGGATATCGAAATGAGGTCACTTTGGGTAATAAGTTGAAAGAGGAACTAGGAGTGGAGGGTTCTTTGGAAGGATATCAAGGATTTTAAAACAAAGAATTATGACAAACGGGAAGTGTGACTAGTTAGATTAAATTTAAAAAGAGAATTGATTATTATAAGAACTTAATGATAAATTTTTTGAAAAATTATAATAAGAAAAGAATATATATACAAAAATAAAAAATTTGAAGAAAAATTAAAAATATTTGAAAAATGAAATTATCATAATAAAAAATTTTAAATCAAAATTATTAAATAATAAAACAATCATAAAAAAAATATGAAAGAGAAATAAAATACAAATCATAAAAATGAAAAAGAAATTTAAACCAAAAACTATGATGGTGGAGAAACCATTTAGAACTAGATCCAGGAGAACTAGTAACCCAAAAATCATAATTTAACAATATTAATGGCTATGAACAATTATGGAAGAGCTCTGACCTTGTAAAAATGAATGTAAGCAGCTTAGAATTGTAAAATTATAGCATAAAAAGTAAAATTATGGTAAAATATATTAAGTTAATAAATTCTCATAATAATATATAAAATATATAATTATATAAATGGTGTGTTTATATACGGCCCATAAATTCTATTAAACCTTAGTTTTGTATACAATTTGGTAAATTTTTAAACATTTTTTATGGCTGAAATAGATTCAGCACCATTTAGAACCCTTGGAGCACTCAAAATCTTGAAATTTGATAACTATAACCCAGATTTTAAAAAAATTATAACATTCTATCATAATGCTACCAGAATTTCCATTATTTTCCAAACTAGTCTTTGTGTTTTTTACACTAACTTCAGTAAGTTAGGTACCCTTTGTACATACACACCTGCTTCTAGGTACCCTTTGTACATACACACCTGCTTCAGGTGCAATGTATCTCATCTGTGGGAGTGGACCCATACGGTTTTTTACAATGAGCTTCAGAAAATTAAATACGCCTTTGTACATATGCACACATCTGCTTCAGGTGTAATGTATCTCATATGTGGCAGTAGACCCATGATGCAAAATTTGGTAGGTTTTAGCTGTTAAACCCGAGACGACTCTTAGACTATTCTTCCTGGCTTTCAGTATGTCTGAAACGCGTTAGGTTAATTTCTATATTTAAATTCTATTCTTGCTGGCTTTCAGTATGTCTGAAACGTGTTACGTTAAACATTCCACAGATAATTAAATACGCCTTGTAAATACGCACAGCCTGTATCTCATATGTGGCAGTGGACCCATATACAAAATTTGGTAGGTTTTAGCTGTTAAACTCGAGACAAATGTTAGAAAACAATTCTATCCTTACTGGCTTTCAGTATGTCGAACAGATCAACATAGTTACACTCTAGATCCCTACATTTGTTCCATTTAAATGGATTTTTTTTAACTAGGGTTTCACTCTTCTGTAATCCGAAGCATTGAGGCGGCCAAGGGGATATAATAGCGTACAGTATTATGGAGGAACATGAATGACATAAAACGCTTCCAAATTGAAAGGACACGAAGGCAGTGAGATAAAGGCCTTCCTTGGAGAAAAATAAGGAACTTGGTTTGATGAAGTGCGACATGTTGTATACCATATTATCTGTTTCTAATTTTCAAAAGACTAGGAAGCTGCAATTTTCAAAGTAGGCATGTTATTCCGTTCTGAAATATTTCTGCACCTTCGTCTCTCAATTCCATGTTTTTCATCATAATCGATAGCCAATGTTTATAATATAACATTTTATCTACATTGGGTCTCGACACTAAGCTCCTGCATGTTTTGTTGTATGGTGAAGTTTCATCAATAAATTGGAATGTAGCTGTTGTTTCAGTTTTTAAAATTTAATGTTTAAATACAGCTTTTATGGGGAATTCATATGATTGTTTATGGGGAGTTTTTGTTTAGAAAAGAGTATTTTAGGGTAATGTTTTTAATATGGAGTT
>APFE030869846.1:0-21250 GCA_000404065.3 Pinus taeda | reverse complement strand
TTCAGGAAATGCCTGGGTATGCAGAAAAACCCACCAGTTGAAATTAAAGGGGAGTGTTGGAATGATAATTTAAACTGTCGTGGAGCGACAGCGACCGCAGCATACTGTCTCCAGAAAACCTCCATTTGAGCTCCCTGCGATGCGATCAAGTCGCAGATCGCATATCGCACATTTTCTTGTTAACCTTCGTTGCATCCCTTCTATTGTCTGCGATTGCGATTTCACGATGCGATCTGATCGCATATCAAAAATCACATGTTTTAGACAATTATGGCAGCGACAACACATCTTTTCTTTTCCTCCGATACGATGGTGCGATGTTGTGATAAGCCATGCATTAAATTCAGACAGGATATTTTCAGCCGTGTAATTAATGATATTTACGGCGGTTGGTAAATGTAGGTGAAATTTTTAATTCTATTGTTTTCTATTTTACGGAAGTATGGGCACAAGCAACACTTATCAAAGACTTTTGTTGTGTTGTTCATCATATATATGAAAATTGCAAAGGCAGATATAGTAGAGAGCAGAATTGAACAAGGAGAGCCTTTTTTCTGCAACACACAGCAGTGCTGAGACTCTAATTTTTCTGAGATAGTGAAATTAGTTTCTGGAACTGAAGCGTTCCTGTTGTAATCCCTCTGAGTAGAGGAAGACTATTTTGTAACAGTTTTTTTTTTGTTATGATTAAGATCCTGGATCAAATAACAGAGCGTTGTTTTCTGTGAAATTTCTTTTGTGTTTGAAATGAACAGAAATTTCCAACACTAATCAAATCAGGCCAGCATTCAACAAGCTATTTGGGTTTAAGAAAAACATAAAAGATCTATACTAAAAGTAATAATATAGCATAATAATAATAATGGGGAGGGTGACTGAGTTTACAACAGCCTGAAGACAACTCCGTACACATAATCTTCATGGTGTATCTCAGTTGATTCTGAAAATATACTCTTTATCTTGCAATTTCATAGAAATTTGTGGCTCGTTTTAGTTGGGAAATGCGATTTATTTGCGGTTGTGAACTGCTTGCAGAGGTTTGGGCATTTCTGATGTGTCGACAATCCATTCTAGTGGGAAAACATGATTTACTCATGGTTTTCAACTGCCATTTCAGGTTTCAGACAGTTCTATATTGATATGTACCTTAGAAAATTCATTATCAATCAAAATAATAAGAAATTCCTATACGGAGATTTAAGATGTTGTTAATACAACATAAGAACCTCCCTTGAGACTGTTGAAGCCAAGGTTTCAATGCCATTGTGGCCATGAATATGATATTATTAACAGTAGTGGGCCGCGTGCCCAGTAAAAGATATTCTATATTCCACTTCAATTCTTAGCAGTCATGAAAACGTTTGAAATATTCTTTCTCGTCTGTTCAGTAATAAAAGAAATGCCTGGGTGTAGAGGTGATATGTGGCACTGAGTAGTCACCCATTTGAAACAGTAAGTAAAAGTTTAGTCATGTGCCGGTGTGGTTAAGGTGGAATGCTATGCTGTGTGATTTTGACCGTTTAAATATTCAATTTATAAGTTAGGGTTACCCATCATTCACATTACCTAGCAAACCCAGAAAAAAAGATTTTCTTTCTAAACTCCACTTAAATTGTTTTTTATTTTAGATAGCTTTATATCGATATAGAGTTTAGTTTAAAGTTTTAGGTCAATTAGTTGCGATACTGTTGTTCAAGATTTGACTGTAACAGTCATCCGTTATCTTCTCTAAATAAATAGTGATTCAGTTTAACTCTGTTAAGTAAACTAGTTTAGGCCGACGACTTTTCGAATGGTGTAATACGCGAAAAACATCACCTAATTTGTCGATGATAATTTTAATTTTTCACGAAATTGTTCATCTTCCCGCCAGCGATTTCTTGGCATCTCTTACGTTCTGTGAATCAACACTCTGGCTGGGGATCTGTTCTTGCTTGTGGGTTTTGAGGCTGCGGATCGCATCTCCATGGATCAAGTTGTTCAGTCGTTGCAGTCTCCTGGTATTGATACTGAAGACAGCGCGTCTAGATTAGAAGAAGACGACATGTCAAAATTAGAAGGCATTTTGAACTATGAATTCAGAAACAAATGCCTCCTGAAAGAAGCGACAACACATTCATCTATTAATAACACTGAATCCTATGAGAGGCTGGAGTTTGTGGGGGATTCGGTTTTGGGTTACCTCATAACAAAGCATCTCTACACAGCTTACCCTCATCTGCAGCATGGCACTTTAACATTCTTGCGTTCTCGGAATGTTGACACTGAGAAGTTTGCACGAGTGTGTGTAAAGCATGGATTTCATCAATACCTCCTGCTCAATTCACCGGCTCTGCAACGGATCGTAAGTTACTGTGCCACTTCAATCTATCGATTCCCCATTTGATTTTATCTGATAATGAAGTTGAATGAGATAACCCTTTGTTGTGCAGATCGAGGACTTTGTGAAAGATATTGAAGACGAATCCAAATCCTTCCGTTGTGGAGATTTCAAGCCCCCCAAAGTTCTGGCTGACATAGTGGAATCCATAGCTGGTGCAGTGTTTGCTGACTCCGGGTATTCCGAAGATCGAGTGTGGGAGGTACTTGATTCCCTTAATTTCCCCTTGCAACCATGGGTATACTAGAAGTTAGATTCATGTCAGATTTGTATCGGAGCTGCAGGTATTCAAGCCACTGTTAGAACCACTAGTGAGTCCAGAAACACTTGAACTGCATCCTGTGACTAAGCTTCAAGAGCTATGCCAAAAGCAAGGGAAAGACATCGATTACAAAAACTCTTGGGTTGGCAATATGGTAAGATCCCAGGTACTGATCAATGGCGAAGTGGTTGGAAATGGTGAACACCACCAAAAGGAATTGGCAGAAAGAGTGGCGGCTAAGGATGCTTTGCACAAATTAAAGAAGGAAGATAAAGTAGATAAGTCAAGCAAAGACGAGACGCAGACGGGAAATCATGAGCAGCCCCTAGTTGCACAACAGAAATTGAACAACTTGTGCATGAAGTAACATTGGCCTCCTCCCCTTTACAAGTAAGGATTTCCCCCGCCTTACTCTAGGGTATTTCCATTACTAATGAGTCAAATTAATTTTCATTACAAATATTGCAACTAGTGTTTCAAAAGTTGACTGTCGAAAATTTCCAGATGTTTTACGGAGTTACAAAATTTTAAAAAGTGCCACAAACACCATAGCCACTTGTCCATGTTTTAACAGTACCGGAGCAATTTAAGCATCCACTTCAAATTCTAGGGTTTCTCAATTGGTCTTACTGCAAAAGCTTCTCCTTCTTCACTCCAGTCTACTTATTCACTTTCTCCAAATTCTGCCATCGCTGTGCTCCATCATGAGATTTGGTATCCCTACCAGGTAATTGGTAAGAGCGTTGGACTTGCTCAGAAAGGGTGCAGTGTTAAAATCTCTCTGTCCTCATATCTTGATTGCCAAATCTTGTCTTTCTCCACTCCAATCGACAAATTCACTTTCTCCAAATTCTGCAACTGCTGAGCTCTATCGTAAGATTTGGCATCCCTGTTACCCATGAATTGGTAAAAGTTATCGGACTTGCTTAGAAGGTGTGCACGGTTTAAATCTCTCCCCTAATGTTACGTTAATGTGAGTTTGTGTTACACACCACCTTTCTTCATTTATGTTTTGTGAAGTTTCTCCCATCTTATACGATTTCAATTGCCACATGGATCGTTTGATCTGTTTTTTATCAATTGCTAAAATACATAAACTGGACTGGGTCTGCAACAGACCTGAGGAATTTCATCCACAATTTTCTAAAATTTACCTAACTTCTGAAACATCAATACGTACATTGATTAAAACCACAACGCCCCTAAAATGGCTTTCGCTCCTTATCTTGCCTAAAATTTTTGACTTCAAAGATTATTCTCATTTCTTCTATCTCCTAAAAATATGAATAAAACTTGTAAATTCAAGTACTTACTACTTATATGGTTTATCTGACAGAATGTTTACTGGAAATTCAGGTTTATGCTGGCAGAATGTTTACTGGAAATTCAGTTGTGACAACTGTCCAAGCCAAATACTATTCTCTGAAGTTTCTCCCATCTTATACCATTTCAAGTGTTACATGGATTGTTTGATTTGTTTTTTTCAATTGCCACAATACACAAACTAGACTGTCTCTGCAACAGACTTATGAAATGAGCAATATCTACAAATTTCTAAATTTTACGAACTTGTGAACATCAATACATCCATTGCTTAAAATAAGAAAGCTCTTAATATGACTTTGGCTCATCTTACCTAAAAAGTTGACTATTACATGATTATTCTCACTACCTATGTCTCCTTCAAACATAAATAGAACTTATAAATTTAGGTAATTTCAATTTATATGGTTTATCTGATAGAATGGTTCTAAAATCACTATTTATATAGTTTATCTGAACAGATGGTTACTAGAAACTCAATCAAGATTCAAGACAAGCACGTCCAAGCCAAGTACCAAACTCTCAAAGGGTTCACTATGTTTATATCTGATACTATAATTATAGAATTTATTAACTAAAGTTGATAGGAGCTATGATAGGTGTGAAACTTAAATAACAAAATACAGATCAAAAGCACCAAATACAAATTCAAGTTATTAAATAAAGTCTTTAGTATGAGGCTTTTGCAGTTGGACATTTTGTTCATGATTTTTTAAAATTGTTGTATAAAAGATTTTTGAACATTTTGAACCGCAGGTTTTGAATAAATTCATTATTAATTACCAAAAATATGGAACTTAATAATTAATTTTTTAAAGTAAAAATTAAGAATAAAACCTTTTCAAAAAAATCAAATCTCTCTAAATCTTTAAAAAAACACATAAAATATTATGCCTTGTCTAATTGTTCTACTTTTTTTTTTGGTTTTTCTCGAGAATATTTTCTAGTCAATTTTGTTCAAAATCTGGCAGGGATTTGTTGAAATTGTAGGTTTGATATCTGTAGGTTGCACAATTGGAGTGCTCTAGGGATTTTTCAAGGTGCTGAATCTATTAATATAATCTAAACAACTAAAAGTTACAACCTCATTGATTTTTTTTTTTTTACTAACAGTGAGAAAAACTATCATAACTCAGTGGTCAAACCAACAACGACGACAATGATCATTGACTGCTATCTACTAATGTAGGCTGACTCATCACCATTATTGAAGGAAAGCCACACCACCTGGAATTACCTGCTACACTGTCGAAAATTTCCAGATGTGTTAGGGAGTTACAAAATTTTAAAAAGTGCCACAAACACCATAGCCACTTGTCCATGTTTTAACAGTACCGGAGCAAGTTTAAGCATCCACTTCAAATTCTAGGGTTTCTCAATTGGTCTTACTGCAAAAGCTTCTCCTTCTTCACTCCAGTCTACTTATTCACTTTCTCCAAATTCTGCCATCGCTGTGCTCCATCATGAGATTTGGTATCCCTACCAGGTAATTGGTAAGAGCGTTGGACTTGCTCAGAAAGGGTGCAGTGTTAAAATCTCTCTGTCCTCATATCTTGATTGCCAAATCTTGTCTTTCTCCACTCCAATCGACAAATTCACTTTCTCCAAATTCTGCAACTGCTGAGCTCTATCGTAAGATTTGGCATCCCTGTTACCCATGAATTGGTAAAAGTTATCGGACTTGCTTAGAAGGTGTGCAGGGTTTAAATCTCTCCCCTAATGTTATGTTAATGTGAGTTTGTGTTACACACCACCTTTCTTCATTTATGTTTTGTGAAGTTTCTCCCATCTTATACGATTTCAATTGCCACATGGATCGTTTGATCTGTTTTTTATCAATTGCTAAAATACATAAACTGGACTGGGTCTGCAACAGACCTGAGGAATTTCATCCACAATTTTCTAAAATTTACCTAACTTCTGAAACATCAATACGTACATTGATTAAAACCACAACGCCCCTAAAATGGCTTTCGCTCCTTATCTTGCCTAAAATTTTTGACTTCAAAGATTATTCTCATTTCTTCTATCTCCTAAAAATATGAATAAAACTTGTAAATTCAAGTACTTACTACTTATATGGTTTATCTGACAGAATGTTTACTGGAAATTCAGGTTGTTTACTGGAAATTCAGGTTTATCTGGCAGAATGTTTACTGGAAATTCAGTTGTGACAACTGTCCAAGCCAAATACTATTCTCTGAAGTTTCTCCCATCTTATACCATTTCAAGTGTTACATGGATTGTTTGATTTGTTTTTTTCAATTGCCACAATACACAAACTAGACTGTCTCTGCAACAGACTTATGAAATGAGCAATATCTACAAATTTCTAAATTTTACGAACTTGTGAACATCAATACATCCATTGCTTAAAATAAGAAAGCTCTTAATATGACTTTGGCTCATCTTACCTAAAAAGTTGACTATTACATGATTATTCTCACTACCTATGTCTCCTTCAAACATAAATAGAACTTATAAATTTAGGTAATTTCAATTTATATGGTTTATCTGATAGAATGGTTCTAAAATCACTATTTATATAGTTTATCTGAACAGATGGTTACTAGAAACTCAATCAAGATTCAAGACAAGCACGTCCAAGCCAAGTACCAAACTCTCAAAGGGTTCACTATGTTTATATCTGATACTATAATTATAGAATTTATTAACTAAAGTTGATAGGAGCTATGATAGGTGTGAAACTTAAATAACAAAATACAGATCAAAAGCACCAAATACAAATTCAAGTTATTAAATAAAGTCTTTAGTATGAGGCTTTTGCAGTTGGACATTTTGTTCATGATTTTTTAAAATTGTTGTATAAAAGATTTTTGAACATTTTGAACCGCAGGTTTTGAATAAATTCATTATTAATTACCAAAAATATGGAACTTAATAATTAATTTTTTAAAGTAAAAATTAAGAATAAAACCTTTTCAAAAAAATCAAATCTCTCTAAATCTTTAAAAAAACACATAAAATATTATGCCTTGTCTAATTGTTCTACTTTTTTTTTTGGTTTTTCTCGAGAATATTTTCTAGTCAATTTTGTTCAAAATCTGGCAGGGATTTGTTGAAATTGTAGGTTTGATATCTGTAGGTTGCACAATTGGAGTGCTCTAGGGATTTTTCAAGGTGCTGAATCTATTAATATAATCTAAACAACTAAAAGTTACAACCTCATTGATTTTTTTTTTTTTTACTAACAGTGAGAAAAACTATCATAACTCAGTGGTCAAACTAACAACGACGACAATGATAATTGACTGCTATCTACTAATGTAGGCTGACTCATCACCATTATTGAAGGAAAGCCACACCACCTGGAATTACCTGCTACACTGTCGAAAATTTCCAGATGTGTTAGGGAGTTACAAAATTTTAAAAAGTGCCACAAACACCATAGCCACTTGTCCATGTTTTAACAGTACCGGAGCAAGTTTAAGCATCCACTTCAAATTCTAGGGTTTCTCAATTGGTCTTACTGCAAAAGCTTCTCCTTCTTCACTCCAGTCTACTTATTCACTTTCTCCAAATTCTGCCATCGCTGTGCTCCATCACGAGATTTGGTATCCCTACCAAGTAATTGGTAAGAGCGTTGGACTTGCTCAGAAAGGGTGCAGTGTTAAAATCTCTCTGTCCTCATATCCTTATTGCCAAATCTTGTCTTTCTCCACTCCAATCGACAAATTCACTTTCTCCAAATTCTGCAACTGCTGAGCTCTATCGTAAGATTTGGCATCCCTGTTACCCATGAATTGGTAAAAGTTATCGGACTTGCTTAGAAGGTGTGCAGGGTTTAAATCTCTCCCCTAATGTTATGTTAATGTGAGTTTGTGTTACACACCACCTTTCTTCATTTATGTTTTGTGAAGTTTCTCCCATCTTATACGATTTCAATTGCCACATGGATCGTTTGATCTGTTTTTTATCAATTTCTAAAATACATAAACTGGACTGGGTCTGCAACAGACCTGAGGAATTTCATCCACAATTTTCTAAAATTTACCTAACTTCTAAAACATCAATACGTACATTGATTAAAACCACAACGCCCCTAAAATGGCTTTCGCTCCTTATCTTGCCTAAAATTTTTGACTTCAAAGATTATTCTCATTTCTTCTATCTCCTAAAAATATGAATAAAACTTGTAAATTCAAGTACTTACTACTTATATGGTTTATCTGACAGAATGTTTACTGGAAATTCAGGTTGTTTACTGGAAATTCAGGTTTATCTGGCAGAATGTTTACTGGAAATTCAGTTGTGACAATTGTCCAAGCCAAATACTATTCTCTGAAGTTTCTCCCATCTTATACCATTTCAAGTGTTACATGGATTGTTTGATTTGTTTTTTTCAATTGCCACAATACACAAACTAGACTGTCTCTGCAACAGACTTATGAAATGAGCAATATCTACAAATTTCTAAATTTTACGAACTTGTGAACATCAATACATCCATTGCTTAAAATAAGAAAGCTCTTAATATGACTTTGGCTCATCTTACCTAAAAAGTTGACTATTACATGATTATTCTCACTACCTATGTCTCCTTCAAACATAAATAGAACTTATAAATTTAGGTAATTTCAATTTATATGGTTTATCTGATAGAATGGTTCTAAAATCACTATTTATATAGTTTATCTGAACAGATGGTTACTAGAAACTCAATCAAGATTCAAGACAAGCACGTCCAAGCCAAGTACCAAACTCTCAAAGGGTTCACTATGTTTATATCTGATACTATAATTATAGAATTTATTAACTAAAGTTGATAGGAGCTATGATAGGTGTGAAACTTAAATAACAAAATACAGATCAAAAGCACCAAATACAAATTCAAGTTATTAAATAAAGTCTTTAGTATGAGGCTTTTGCAGTTGGACATTTTGTTCATGATTTTTTAAAATTGTTGTATAAAAGATTTTTGAACATTTTGAACCGCGGGTTTTGAATAAATTCATTATTAATTACCAAAAATATGGAACTTAATAATTAATTTTTTAAAGTAAAAATTAAGAATAAAACCTCTTCAAAAAAATCAAATCTTTCTAAATCTTTAAAAAAACACATAAAATATTATGCCTTGTCTAATTGTTCTACTTGTTTTTTGGTTTTTCTCGAGAATATTTTCTAGTCAATTTTGTTCAAAATCTGGCAGGAATTTGTTGAAATTGTAGGTTTGATATCTGTAGGTTGCACAATCGGAGTGCTCTAGGGATTTTTCAAGGTGTTGAATCTATTAATATAATCTAAACAACTAAAATTTAGAACCTCATTGATTTTTTTTTTTTTACTAACAGTGAGAAAAACTATCATAACTCAGTGGTCAAACCAACAACGACGACAATGATCATTGACTGCTATCTACTAATGTAGGCTGACTCATCACCATTATTGAAGGAAAGCCACACCACCTGGAATTACCTGCTGGTGGTATGTAAAGAGGTAGACTTTCACACCTCCCAGATGCCTATGTGTCTTGGACTGTTACCCTGTTTCCTTATGTCTAAAGAAGATGGACTCTTAACCAAATAGAAACAATTTTAAGGCATACTCTAGGCTGAACTCCATGTGCATCAGTTACTTACTCATCATTGTTATTCTACGTTTTTGTGTTTTTTTTTTCTTGCTTGAATCTGACAATACAATTATCAGTTAGGGCAATACAACTATCAATACAATACAACTAACTGATAATTGTATTCCCAGATTCCAGACAAAAAAACAGAAAAAAATGTAGAATAATTAAACTGTACCCAAAATATTATTATCTTACTTACAAAGTAACTGACGCACATGAGTGTCGAGGATGTGGTCCAAAGGTTATGTGGGGAGGTTGAGTCTCCACATGGGTTGTGGTCCAATCCCGGGCAAGACTATGTATGCTTGAGAGTAGTTCCATGCACGACAAGACTATATATGCCTAAGAACTGCTCCATGCACCATTTCTTCAAGTAAAAAAAATGTAACTCATAGAGTTTAAAACATAATACTGCATAATAAAACATAATACTGCATAATAATGAAGATAAACCCCGTCTAATTGACAAAGTCTTCTGGCATGAAAAAGTGTAAGAATCGAATCTCTTTATCCCCGTTAAAATGGAGTTCACCTCCAGGTTTCATTACTGTTAGTCCATGGCCACAAGGAACCATGCATATGCAAGATAAAATCTATTTTTTGGTTAGAGGCATCTAACTCTAATTAATTGGGGTATTTTATGTAATCACTGAAGAGTTTCAGTGGACATGCACTATATAGAATATGTGTGTATGTACTTTTTCCTTGAATTTTACCAATTGCCTCACATAAAAAATTGAGGGTACAAACCATATTTTGATAAATTCCAAAGTCAAGCTGCACGAAAACTATTTTACAAAATGCTTGAATGACGAATAACCCTGCCGACGTACCTTATCTATTTGGATGAATTTAAGGATACCTACAATCTGAAGCCAAGATGGTTTCAGAGGATGAACTTTGAAGTCTAAATTCTTAGGTAGTCGGGCTTCGATGGTAGATTTTTTTTTTTGTTGGGGTCAGTTCTCCCAAATGGGAAATTAGGGAGAACTTCAAGTGTGATAGTGGAGGGCAAGTGTAACATAAAAGTTATGGTAAGATAGAGAAAGTATATGACATAACAAGGTGAGAAGGGGGTTGCAAAATTTAAGGATGGTAGCAATTTGGTGGAATTAACGATAAGTACAATATGGTTGGCTCTTAGTAATGGTGATTATTGACACAAAGAAAGGGTTAATGCTGATAATTTGGTATATATTTGTGACAAGGAAACAAAAAATAGTTCAAGCCGCTTATGGATTTACTTGAGAATGTATTGGACAATATGTTTGTTATGAGCACAAAGTATCCCATACTTTGCATATATTGCATTAACATTTTGATGAGCTAAAGAGAAGGGTTATTATGAACCTTGCGACTAACATCTCATCATGGAGATAGAAGTAGTAAGGAAGGTTCTCAACATTCCACAAGGAGAAGAGGTATGGAGCAACAAAGGATTTAGAGATAAAATAAGAAATAGTCTCACCTATCTTAGCACCATACTTGATGCATGGATGAAAATGTGACAAATCAAACATATGTACTTGATGGAGACATGGAAAGATGAAATTAACACACCCTTAATTGGAGGACAATGAGGGTATTCGGAAAATTCTTTGAGATGGGGGACAACAACAACTAGTTGGTCGTGCAATTTTATTTCATCACATGGGTTCAAATTGATGAGAAACATATTGAGTGGGTAAGAACAATTGAGGCCCAATGACACAAATAACTCAATTGAATAGATATGTACAACTAAGACGACTTTTTAATGTAGTCCTATATATTTTGGATTATTGCTACTAATTTCCTATTCAATATGTCGGTTAGAAAGACCATGAAAGAAGGAATCTCCAAACCTTTTCACTACCATTGAATGTGAGGACAACACCTGCAGAGGTACTCAACAACATTTAGGGATGATATCCTCAACTATAGTGGAAAGATAAAGGGTGGGGACAAGGGCAAGTTGTCTTTTTTTGAGACACTGGGATGCCCTTGTGTAGATAAAATGAGGCTTTAGTTTGAGCATACCATATAATGCTATATTTGTGTGGGGGTAATTGTACCACTTGACATCACTTCTTTCAAACTTTGTAAGAACAAAGGTTTACAAAGGAGATTGTAATACAAGTCTCGAAGATCCAATATCTCTTCAAATGAAAGAAAAAGAAGAAAGTATCATAAAAATCGTCACTCATACTTTGTGGCAAAGTATACAAGAAGAGCATATTGGAGACATTATCTAGTGAGACATATCATCTAGATCTGGACTTCATCATCATAACACTAGATTGATATGACCCATTAAAAAATATCATACAATTTTATGATGAAAAAGGGTTCACATAGAGGGTTTTTTTTTTTTTTTTAATTCACCGGAAAAATCATAATCTTTCATTATATTGTGAAAAATTACATATAGTAAATGTTGTTCCGCATATGCGGATTTCCTCCATGGCTATAGTATCTATAAACCATTCCTGTACATGTCTGTGTCAAAAAACAAAAAATCATCACGCAGGATGATGTTGTATCAAAATGTCAAAAAATCATCACGCAGGATGATGTTGTGATCGGTATTCTATATAAAAACATAATTGCACCTTGCAGGATGCTGTTGCATAAATAAAAACTAGATTATCTACACCATCATATATACTTGTCAGTTCATCAAAAAATCAGTGGTCATCCACCCAAGGGTAGATTTGGTCTATATAAGGCATGTGGTAGTACTGGTACTGAGAGATGCCCCTCTGTTCGTGGATTATCCACTGTCCTCCTGGTAGGTGTGTGGCTTCCTTGGATAATCCGTCAGCACTGTGATTATGCTCCCTGTAGATATGACGAACAATGATGTTATTAAATTGTGATTTGAGGTGCATAACTTCATCTAGAATATTTAAGAGTGTGTGTGTGTAACATCTAGATTTCAGATTGATCCAATTTATGATAATATTTGAGTCCCCATATATCTGTAAGTCTCTGCATTCATGATTTAAAGCAAAATGCATAAGATTACAAAGAGTTATGAGCTCAACAAAATTGTTCGTTCCTACGCCTAAGCCCATCTTGACTTTGTAATGATGCTGATCAGATAGATATAGTATAAAGCCCCCCCCACATCCATGTTGTTGAGCAGCTCCATTGAAAAAAGCCCATGGTATGGAGTGATCTATGGGGTTGGGGGCAGATGGTCTGCGAGAGCGAGGAGGAGTATATTCAGGCAATTCGATATATGCTGCAACGATTTTGGCAATAACAGGTTGCCATCGAATCGAGCCATTTTCGAAGATCATTTTGTTCCTAGCCAGCCAAATAGCCTAGCAAATGATGATAGGAAGACATGTGCGGTTTGTTCTAGAATGAGCTCGATTCCAGGCCTCCCAAGCTGCTGTGATGTTTTCACCCTCCCATGCCCCCACGAACCCGATCTCCTCAGCCACATCCTTCCATATCTGTTTTGTGGTTCCACATGTAAGAAATAGATGAGTGGTCGATTCAGACTGCTGTTTGCATAGTATGCACTAGGTGGGACCATGCACAAACTTGTGCATAAGTGATTCCCCAGTAGGGACCTTGTTCCGGAGAATGCACCAGAAGAAGAGTTTTGTCTGGGGTGGAGTCTTTAATTGCCAGATGATCTTCCACAAGCTCTGAGTTATTTATGGTTTTTTGCAATTAATCAGACACAGGTAGAATTCCTTGGGTGAGTAATAGGCAGATTCAGCCTTGTTCCACATGAGTTCGTTAGGTCCATCCTTAATGCGAATATGAGATTCACTCAGAGCACTCGTGTAATCCTCCCAATTTTGATGCCAGACCGGAGGCAAATTTAACTGAGCTGCAGATTTCCATGCTTGTGTGAATATGAATGAATCTCCTGGTCCGCAATTTGAGCTATTACTTTAATATTTTGTTGATCGAGTAATCAAATAAGCTCACGAGGGAGATAACATCTCCCTCCTCCTCTTGTCCATGGATCCATACCGATGCGAGCCCTGGATCCATCATTGATTCTCAATGTAAGATGATTGTGAATGAGGGGGAGTGCGTACAATAGGGCTTTCCACGCTGATGAAATACCTGTTCTGTTCCAGCCAGGCAGTTGAATCCAGTCCATGACTTGTAAGGGCCATATGTATTTATGGTATGAGATAGATGACCAGAGATTTTGCCTGGTAAGCAAAGTCCATCCCATTTTCACAGCCAAGGCATGTGCAAAGTATGATAGGTCTTTTAGGCCCCAGCCTACCCACTTCTTAGGCATAGCAATGTTGTCCCAACTAATCCATGCAAAAACTCGCGTTTCCTGTCCTCCATTCCAGAGATATCTACAACATATTTGCTTGAGATGGGCAAGTATTCCTCTAGGTATCCATGCTAAAGCCATCCAGAATACAGGTGTGGCTTCCAATACTGATTTAATGAGCACCAGCGTTCCTGCTCTGGATAGAAAGCGATGGCTCCAGTGTGAGATCCTTTTCTCAAATTTGGAGATCAGCTAAGTCCAGTCTGCGATCTTGTGTCCCAAAAGGCTTGATCCAGCAACCCAAATATTTGAAACCCTGATCCAGAGGTCGAGGGTTATAAGGGAAAGGATGCGAAGCTACATTGGATTCTTGAGCAGAAGTGTAAGCCTGGGAAATGGTTGATTTTGAGTGGTTTGCCAGCATACCGGTCGCTCTGTAGAATGAGGCAAGGATCCTATCAAGGGTAATCGAATACCGTATACTTCCATCCAAAAAAATGATGACATCATCTACAAACATGAGATGTGTTAAGTAACACTGATTAGTAATTTTCAAGCCTGATACTCTGCCATTCTGCTTTTCGTGATAGATGAGTCTGCTAAGACATTCCATAACCAGCAGAAAGAGGAGCGGTGAGAGCGGGCAACCTTGCCTGAGCCCCCTTTCAGCATGGAAAAAAGGAGAGGCAGATCAATTAATGATCAAACTGTATGAAGGGGTTGTTATGCATGCCATTATCCAATTGGTAAATGAGAGGGGGAAGCCCAGGTGAATAAGCAACATTTTGATATAAGTCCAGTCCACCCGATCAAAAGCCTTGGCTAGGTCAATTTTGAGAATGATACCTTTTAGTCAGCGGGCTCGGATGGAATGAATGGCCTCTTGAGCAATGCCAATCGCTTCATGAATCTATTGATCTTCAAGAAAAGCAAATTGTTCAAGGAGGATACGCTGAGAAAGGATAGGTCTGATACGATTGGCAATAATTTTCGAGATGATCTTATAGAGGCAATTGCAGAGGGAGATGGGTCGGAAATCATCAGAAGAGGCAGGTGAGTCAGTCTTAGGGATGAGGGCTATGAAGGTGGAGTTGATAGCATTGAACAACCTACCAGATGATCGGCATTCCTCCACAACCTGCAGAAGATCCAAGGCCAATAGATCATAAAAAGCCAAATAGAATTCTATAGACCACCCATCGGGTCCCAAGCTTTTATCCTTCTTGAACCACTTTAATACCCCCTCAAGTTCCTCCAGAGTGACAGGTGAGGTCAATATTGGTATTCAACTAAACCTCATAAAAAATGACAATAACATGGAAGCCTCCCACATCGACATTGCAAAGTACAAAGATGACAATGAATACAAATTATACCAAATCGTAAAATTAAAAAAAAATCCCGCCAATCTATAATTAGTATGCACAATGGATAAACATATTGTGTATCCCGACTATTCAACTAAAATAATGTAGTACATTCACCATATTTCCATTATAATACTCACCAATTGCAAATTGAGGGAGCTTTGAAGTTCTGTGCAGAGTTGGAGCAGACCACGGTTGGAGCAATGTGTTGAGGCTATGAAAGTAAATAACTAATCGATTGGATATTTGTTGATGGTGGGAATATATATTAATGTACCTCTCCTCCCCTATTGTCGATTTCAATAAAAAAAATGATTTGTGGGTGTGATTCAGCCTCTAGCAGTCATAAAATCTGTTTGTACATCCCATTCACCCCTTACCAGAGACGAAAATTAAACCCCCGTCCATCCATTTTGCAATACTAGTGTTTAAAAAAGTTAGAGGGAATGGAGCAAAACATACTGAGCAAAGAGAAGGGATTTTCCACAGTGTGGAGGAAAACAATTGCCCTAGGACGCCAAAAAATGTTAAGCAACACTAGAGGGAAATAAGCAGTGAGAATGAGGTATTTCATACTCAATTTATAGATTTGCACATGTTTCAATTGCTTGTTTGAATTTTATTTTTTAGTTTTTGGTTTCAAAATTATAAAAGAAGAAATTAGGGTCTATTTTGTTATTTCTTATTTAAAAATAATTGTTTTATTGTACATATATAGGGACATGACAATGAGAAACTAAAAGGTGAGATGAATTATATATTTGGGATAGAAGTAGTGAATTAACTAGAAGGTATGGACTTGTCCATGGTTTCCAAATACATGGAAGAACATCTTAAAGTCACTGAAATGGACCAACCAAAGCAACCCTGTCAAAGGGAATTGATTGATTCCCCATCAACTCCTGGATCGAGAAAAAGATCTAGGAAAAGATAAATCATAATAACCTCTAAGAAAGTGGAACACAGAACAAAGACGTCGAGTGTCCCACCCACTCCTGGGAAAGAAATTTCTTCCATTGCCATTACAGGTACTTATGCATCTTTCTATGGTACATAAGAAACTACGTAGAATATGATGTTGTCTCTAGGGAAATCAGAATGACAGATGTCGGGAAAGTTTCCAATTGTAGGTTGAAGGAATCGTGTCTTCAACACTTCAAAGATAATCTACATATTCCATTATTGAATATACCCATGCACCTTTAAAAGGAAGTCATCCATGACATGCAGACTAAATTTGGGACAGGTTGGTCAGTAAGGCAAGTAAAAAAACAAATGACTCAAAACTGCAAGAGATTCCATTGCAACCAAACGAAAAAGATAAAAATAGATTCCTCCCAAGCTAAGGGCCAAAATAAGGCCAATTGATGTAAGTGTGAAAGTATGGAAAGAACTCGTGAAAGCATATGATAGAGAAGATGCACGAAGGAAGTTCGCCGAGGAGAGCATACAGGTATTTAAATTTGGTCATTAGATTATTTCAAATTCATTAAATTATTTTTATATTTTAATGGTGCATAATTAAATTGAATTAGTGTATTTTTTAGGACAAGACATTGAAGGCTAGGATTTCCAAATATCGTGCCACACATCACATTGTCCAATCAAGTTTAGAAGCCTTAACGTGCAAATTTGTAAGTATATTTAATATCTGAAATTATATATTAATTTTGTACAAAGAAGTAAATTATTGGATATTAATTACTTTAACTTGTCCATCTGCCATGTTTTAACTGGAGCAACAATATGTCCATTATCCATCACAATTGGAATTCAATATGATACAAGAAATAAAGTGGTCTGATTTTTTTATTTGGATGAGAATAAGGCATGATTAGTTGACTTTCAATAACTTACTTGAATATTGTTAAGTTAATATGTCAATTTGAATTTTTTATGTTGAGTTGTTTATTTATTTGTAGCTTGTGTTCTTTTGTGCTTCCATTGGTCATAACACCCTTATAAATCACCAACCCTTCACTATGATGAAACCCTATGAAATCAATATCCAATCATGGATTTATCAAGTCCTTTTCCAAAAACTCTAATCCAAAGGAGGGATGCAACACCATGTAATACATAACTCATAGACAACAAAATAGATTACATGGGACTGATTATAGATGCTTCGGTTGAGCGAACATTATATGGGATTGATTATGGACCCAATCTACATGTGTTGAGGAGCATGGGGTGATTGTCTTGGAAAGAAAGAAGCCTTCTTATGAAGAGCACCTGACACTTGCAATCCATGCTTATAGAGTGCACCACTTGAGGATTGGTCTCTTGACATGTATACCTTAGAGAGAGAGAGCACTTCACTTGGAGACCTTATCTTATGCATTAAATTAAATTGCTTGTGTAATTAATCCACTTTACCAATGTTGGCTTCCCTCACCTACTCTGTATAGAGGGAAGAGAATGTATTTGTTTATACTATACTCATTATTCCATCTATATAATTGTCATGGAGAGTTCTTTGTGCTTGTGTGATGCAATAGAGTAAGATCTAGAGTTTGTGACATAAACCATAGAGAAAAATGAAGATGAATGCTAGCACTAGGGATGATCATGAGTCTTAGCACTTGCCTTAGCAATTATTTTCCATATGGTAGGATGAAGGGTGTATTAAGGTCTAAAACATTTGTTTCGTAGCGATATATATATATATATAAACTCTTCATCCTACCATATGGAGAGTTCTTTGTGCTTGTGTGATGCAATAGAGGAAGATTTAGAGTTTGTGACATAAACCCTAGAGAAAAATGAAGATGAATGCTAACACTAGGGATGATCATGAGTTTTAGCACTTGTGTTAGCAATTATTTTCCATATGGTAGAATGAAGGGTGTATTAAGGTCTAAAACATTTGTTTTGTAGCGATATATATATATATATACACACACACACACACACACACACACACATATATACACACACATATATATATACACACATACATATACACCACATATATAATCACACATATATATATATATATATATATTTATATATATATATATATATATATATATATTAAGAAGATATGTAGAGTCATGACTATTAAAATAGGAAATTTTATGATGTAGACCCATGTTGGAACCTGTTTGAACTTTAAAGGTTTGGTTTGAAAGAAAGGACCTGAAACTCTATAGGACACTTCATTTTCTAGTCCTATGGGGAGTACGGTTACCACACATCATGGTGATTTTTCAAAACAAAATTCTTCCTACACTTTAGACTACAACATAAGTTTGATCACTATTCTAGCTCTATCAGGCCCTTATTAATCTAAAACAATCATGCACGTGGGGCAAGTGACGACAGACCTATAGATGAAATGTGAACTAGTTTTTTGAGAAATTAATGAATAAATTCAACTAGCTTACTTATATGTTATTACAACCTTTAAATTGACGTTGTAGTATGGAGAGAAGAACATAAAGAAATTCGATGTTTAAAGCAGTAGATCTACAACAAAAGCTTGAAATGAAATAAAATAAGATGCAGAGACTACAAAGTGATTCATTAAGGTTTCTTATGTTAAATTCACACGTATCTAAAATATTCGTGCAACATTTATAAATTTGTTAATGAAAGAAACCAACAACTTTATTACACAAATCTCAAAAGAAGAATAAAACAAACACAAAGTTATTAAGAAACACCTCTTTGGCTGCCCACTTTCAAGGTTTGAGAAACAATATGAAATGGCTTGTTGTTACACCATTCACTAGTACAAAATATGTTATGACATTTGCTGTTACAACATCTATTGTTACAACATTTGTTGTTCCAACATCCGTTGTTACCTATGTTTGTGCTTCTAAATTACTTTTCCAATCCCCCGAGTGTTGGTGTAGTGTTGGGTGGAAAAAACACCTCTTTGGCTTCCCAATTTAGAGCTTTGAAAATAAAAATGAAATGAATTCCCCCCCCAATTGTTACAACATCCACTGTAATGGTCACTATTTCAGTAGTTTCAATAGTAGCGGTTGTTATAACATCAACTTTTACAACCGTTTCAACATTTTCAGAAGTTTTAACACTGACATGTTGTTATGGCATCTGTTGTTACAACATCTTCTTCTCAAATTATTTTCTTGATCCCCCATGTTGTATCTTTGTAGACAATCCTCAGCTAAAGAATTGAGCCAAAGAATCAATGTGAGGAATTGCGAGGAAGTTAGAAGGCTAAAAATTATCCCTGAACATTTAGTCATCTAATAATAGCATAGACATATAGATGAAACTCTATAATCAACACAAATATATCCAAGTATATCATAGCAGAAACAATCTAAAGATTTCTAGGCTATAAATTAAACAAATTGTTCAATTTATAACTCAACAGTGAACATAACTTTATAGAGGGACGTCAGAGAGATTGATACTCAATCTATCCCTTCCCAATGTCCTATACTATTCTTAAATATACACAAAAACATACTATGAAATTACACGAAGAACTTTTTATCACTCAGGTTGTCCCTAAGCTCCTGAAGGGATACAGACGAGACAACCACAAACCAATCTTTGGATTGCAGGTTCTAGCACACCTACAATCAAAGAGGGCTCTCTCTTAATGATTTAGCTTTGTTGATAATGATTTTAGTCTAGCTATTGGGTTCAGTTGGTTTTGTTTAAGTTTGGATGGAGTTTGAATGGAAGGAAGTTGCATTCAAGCAGAGAGGCAAGGGATAGTGTGATAAGTTTCAAACCATTGGGCATGGAGTCACGGATTAATGCTTGATGTTACGTTTTCTTGGACACAAGAGGATTATAGAGCAGGATAGCTACACATGAAACAATACCAATTTGCTGAAAATATGGAATGAAAGTCAGAGATGAGAGGCAATTAAGAATCTTTCATCAGCTAACAGAGAAAGGAGGTGAATGAATGGTTATCTAGGAGCAGTTAAGAATTCCTAAATTAACATTCATATGTGAAAAAAACAGTGTAAACTGCCTCAGAAATTCGATCCGAGGCTCCGAAGCTTGATTTTTGCACTTGCGCATTTTTTGAGCTGCTGACGTCAGCATGACATCAGCAGTACGACGGATGATGTCAGCAGTGGGACCCCTCTATACAGATGTGATGTCAGCATGATGACATCAGCATGATGATGTGGCAGCATGGTAGGGTGACGTGGCAAGGACACGGTGGCAAGGTGAAGCCAGGTGAGGGGTGAGGTGGAGGCGATGTGGCAGAGTGACGCGGTGCCCACGTTATGCAAGGAGAAGGCGGTTATGGATCGCATCGGACCACCTTTGGTACAAAGGTGGTTTTTATGAGGGGCGGCCCGATGCAATGGGATGCCGCCAGCTGTCCTGGTGTACGTCGGTAAAACCGTCGGACATCGGGTGCTAACTGACACTCACAAAAGGGCGCCCGATATACATAAGGGCCGTCGGATCTGGGAGGGCTGATCCGATGGTGGACGGGAGGAGAAGATGCGTGGGTTTTTCGTGAAACAGCGCGCGCGATAAACTTTAATATTTGCGGCCGCGGGTGGGTTTTGGACTTAGGTTAAAGACTAATTTGTTTCGACGCATTGGTTATTTATCAATCAAATATTAATAAATCCCAAAAATGCAATGCGCGGGGTGCGGTATGGTTTGGTGAGGGTTTTTTCTGTTTTGGAAGGAGTCCAAACAACTTGGAGGGGAAATTTATGCAGAGATGAGGGTTCTTACTAAGATCCAGGTGAACTTAGTAATTCCCAAGGGGATATTTATGGTTATGTTTCAACCAGAGGGATGGGATATTTACATAGGGGAATTATCACCATAGTTTTAGTAGGGGGACGGGAAATAGATAGGGATTTACATAATAATGTCAGGAGTTAATATGAAAATGACAAGAAAGCCCTAAGTCTCAGAGATTTTAGGCTTTAAAGGGGAGATAGAACTTTGTAGAGAAAATATGGACCCTCCTTGAGTAAAGCAGATCTTTATCAAGGCAAATGATATGGAAAATGATGAAACTAAGAGATATCAAGTAGATCTTGACCTCTTTAGGGGAAGTTAGTAAATGACTTAGGGAATAGGAAGAAAGGGAAGTTAGTCATGCCTCGCTTGAAGT
>APFE030869838.1:0-21317 GCA_000404065.3 Pinus taeda | reverse complement strand
CAGTTGGTTTATCGGTGGAAATTCAATCTTATGGCCTTTTGTGGCAGATTTTACAAGAATTTTAAGAAAAAACCAGTTCGCAGGAGGACGAAGACTCAAATAGCTGTTAAACAATGGCCTGGACTGAAGAAATAGCTGGGTTAGCGCGCCGGATCCTTTGAAAATGGTCACGGGCTGGCTGGTTGAACGATCATCGTGAATTACATGCAGACAGCGGAGCAGTGTTTTTCTGAAAAATATGACAAAATTGCGAAAATATGGCTTTTTAGCTTTATTGGCGCGCTTTTTTAGCTTTATTGGACCAGGTTGGATGACGTCAGCATGACGTCATCGGGTGACGTGGCGGTCAACGACCGGTCCAATGGGGCGATGAGGTGGCGGCCACGTGGGCGAATGAGGGACGAGGTGAGCGGATGTGGCAGTGACGTGCATGGCAGCGGGACGAGGACGTGGGCGAGACAGGTGTCACCATATCGCGACCCTTCCTGTACGGTGAAGAAACTGTCAGACGTTGCTCCGATGGGATTTGGGCGTGACAACTGTCCCCGCGTGACGTAAGCGTCTGACAGATATCGGAAGGTATCTGTCAAACGTGTAGGGTGCTCCGATATTGACGAGGGCCATCGATCTGGAGGCGCGCGATCCAACGGCTGTCGGGCGATCAACTTGCACGAGCCCTTAACGCCTGCCTTCATTAACCTTCGGACGTCGGGATTGCCCGAAAACACTGTGTGCCGTCGATCTGGGACAGGCGCCATCTGACGGTCATCGGACGGGTGATCTGCACGGAAGATAGCGGCCAACAGGCGGGTTTAAAAAATAATATTTTTCGGCCATTTGCAACCGGCGGGCCCCTCCATGTGCCAAAACATTTTCGGTGGTTTTTTATTGATTTTCTTTATAAAAATGATTTAATCCACCAACCTTAGGAAAACATGAAATCTCGGGTTTTATGCAAGGTTTGGGTATAAATTTTTGTGGAGGCAGAAACTATAGGGAAAGGGGTCCAAATGGGTTTTATACAATGTGAAAGGGTAAACTGGCTCCCGACCTTAGGATAAAGCGGGAGAAGGATATTTCCATAGTTTTTCCGCCCTTAGGTGGTCTTTAGAGGTTTTAAAAGGTTTTTCAAGGGTTTTTAAGGGCAGAACTGGAGCAATTGGGTAGGGAAACCGGTTGAGATGGAGCAAAGGTTGAACATGGGTTCTTGACATTAACCAGATGTTAATTCAATTCCCAGGGAGTAAACATTATGGCTATAGTGCCAAGGAGGGGATATTTATACATTGTGGGGTTTATACACCATGGTGTTTATAATAATAGGGATAATGGAGTATAGGGAGCTAAGTAGTAGAGTTAGTTGTTAACATGGAGGGAACATATGAATGAGGGCTAGTTCAACCAAGTTTTCTTTGAAAATAGCTTGAAATCGGGAGTAGATCAAAATGAAAAGATTTTTGCACAAGAAATGTGGCTTTTTAAAGCCATAAGAATATGACAAAGATATGAATTTCTGTGCTCTGTGCAGCTTGGAAAAGGGTGTTAGTAATGAGTGATCTACAGATGAAAACAGGGAGTTAGTCATGCTCCGGTGTGTTGCTCTTCCTGTAGATGTTTCAGCAACTTTGGTCTTGAAAGAGGCACCACTTCTGCAACCCCATCTACCTACCTAACTAGTTCTCCTAACATTTTTTGTTCCTTCTTGAAGGGTGCACTTGGACTTGCAAACCCTTTGAATGCCTTTTTCTTTTCATTGGCTTTTTGCTTTCATTTCCTATCTAATACAACCCTTATTCCTTTCAAGGTCCCAGATTAAGCAGTTGGGAACCTTAGCTTCTCTACCTAGCTACTGATCTGCCAAGATTAAACAATTTGGACAGATTTCATTCTCTATTCTACAACATAAATTGAAAACATGGCATGATCCAGATTAGACTGTTGGACCATCCACCAAAATTGAGTTCTTATGAAAATTGAGACAGACATTGTCTTCTTAAGGAAATATGGGATCTTTGCATTATCAAAGCAGAGCATATTTGGACCTTTGATATCCAATCATGAAATATGAAACCTATTGGTATAGGTATCCAACAGTGGCTCCACGTGGGGATGGTTTTTCTCCTGGAAAGACCAAGAACAGCAGGTCAGTGTGCCTAGCTTCTTTGGCTACGTCCCTGAAACTTTGAAGTTCTGTCACCATAGATTCCTCAAAATGTAAGCTGATGCACTGAGATACAGAATGTGCTTCAATTCTTCTTGTTATCTGGAACTGTCTTTTGAAATGACCTTATATACTATGCTTCGAACATAACAATATATACAATAGATACAGAGTCTTTATACAATCAACCTATGTACAAGAGCAGGCCAGCTGCATTCATGGAAGGTAGTCAAAATAGTGCTTGAGCATCCTGCCATTGACAGGGCCTTCATCTAGGTTAGTATTGTCCATATTTTCAAGGAAATAGGTATTGTTTCCTTGTACTGCTTGTATGAGGAATGGTCCTCTCCAAAGGGAATCAAACTTCCCATGCTTTCCTTTACTCTCTCTCCTCGAATCCCACTTAAGGACCTTGTCACCTATGTTGAAATTTTCAGCCTTGGTCCTTCTGTCAAAAGCCTTCTTTAGCTTTTCTTGTAGAACTTGGACTCTGTTGTAAACTTGTTCCCTGGTTTGCTGCAAACATACAATCTGATTTACTCTTCTTTGCATATCATTAGGCTTAGCTTGGGTTTCCTGAAGTATCTTCATAGCAGGAATTCCTAGTGATGAGGGGAATTTGGCCTCTAAACCATAGACTAACTCAAATGGGCTGACCCCAATTGATCTCTTGGTTGTTAGCCTATCTGCCCATAAGGCATTGACTAGTTTCTTGTGCCAATTTTTCTTGTTTTCCTCCAATATTTTCTTGATCATATTTACCAAGCTTTTGTTTGATGATTCTACCAGCACATTGCCTTGGGGATAGTATGCTGTAGAGTGGCCCAAAGTAATATGGAATTTGTGGCAGAAGTGGATTATCTTTTTAGATCTGAAGGCAGCAACATTATCTGTTATTATCTTGTCAGGACATCCAAATCTAGCCAGAATATTTGTCTCCAAGAATTGTATAATGGTAGAGTCATTTGCTTGTCTGCATGGGATTGCTTCAATCCATTTTGTAAAGTAGTCTGTTGCTGTCAGGATCCATCTGTGCTGGCTTGAAGAGGAGGGATTGATTTCTCCAATGAAATCCAAACCCCACTACTGAAATGGTCTCTCTGTTGCAATAGGTCTAAGAGGTAGTGGCAGCAATTGTCTTTTTCCTTCAAACACTTGACATTTATGGCATGCTGTAGTAAATCTCTTAATATCAGAGAAGATGGTGGGCCAATAATATCCAGCTCTTAGTATCTTGTTCACAGTGGATTTCCAATATAGATGTCCACCACAGTCTCCTGCATGAAACTCTTCCATAATTTTATTGGCCTCACTCTCAATTAGACAATTTAGTAAGATGCCCTCATGATTCCTCCAAAGCAGATGTTCTTCCATGACACAGAATTTTAAGGCTTTCATTTTTACAAATCTACTCTTAGTTCTAGACAGTCCTGGGGGAGCACACAGGTTTTGCAACACATAGCAGATATCAGAATACCAAGGAGATTGCTCAAAGGCTACATTGATCTTGGGAGTCGCCAGCTCCTGTTCACTGTCTAATTGGTTAATATCTAGGGCTTGGAAATTTGTTTCGGACATCAATTTGGCTAAGCCCTGTCCTTTTATGAGTTTTGTAGGTTTTATTTCTATGTCAAATTCCAAAATATTTGCTATCCACTTGCCTCTTCTGCCCTCCAAATTCTCTTGTGTAAGTATATCTTTGACAATTGGGCTTGGCACATAGGCAATTACATGGGAATAGAGGATATAAATCCTAAAGTCCTTAATAGCCTTGACCAAAGCATAGGCTTGTTTTTCCATGATCTGATACTTGAGGGGTGCATCTCTTAGGGCTTTACTAAAGAAAGCTATGGGTTTTTCATTTCCTAGATCATCTTTCTGTAGTAAAACTGCAGCAATTGTGTGTTCTGAAGCAAAGGAGAATATGATGAAGTCTCTATCAAACTGAGGGCTAGTTAGGACAGGGGTTTGGGTAAGAGCAAATTTGATGCTTTCGAAGGCTTGTTTAGCATCCACTGTCCATTTAACTTTGGAATCCTTTTTCAGCATGTTGTTAAGCAATCTGCTAAGCTCAGCTAAGTTTGGGATAAATCTTCTCAAAAAGTTAATTTTCCCCAAAAAGGCTTGTAATTCTTTTATATTCCTGGGGTGGGGCATGTGTTGGATGGCTTGGATTCTGTCTGGGTCAATTCTAATACCATCCTTGGAGATAATGTGTCCTAGTAATTTCCCTTCCTCTAGACCAAAAATGGATTTTTTGGGATTCAAAGAGATTCCATATTTTCTACATTTTAGAAAGATCTGTCTCAGATGATTTATATGTTCTTGGTCTGATTTTGAGAATGGTGTAAGGTCATCCAAATAGATGACTAGGAAGTCATGAATTTCTTTGGCAAAAGCAATATCCATTGCTCTTTGGAAAGTAGCCCCTGCATTCTTCAAACCAAAAGGCATTTTGACATATTTAAAGGTTCCCCATGGGGTAGTGAATGCAGTTTTGTCCTGGTCGTTGGGATGGACTAGAATCTGGTTGAAGCCTGAAAAGCCATCAAGCAAGGAGATTCTTGAAGCCCCTACCACTCTCTGCAAGATGTGATCCATCTTTGGTAGAGGGTAGTTATCCTTTAGTGATACTTGGTTGAGGTTTCTTAAGTCAACACAGAGTCTGATTTCCCCAGTTTTCTTCCTTGTGGGCACCAGATTGGAAACCCAATCAGAAAATCTAATTGGTGCGATAATGCCTGCTTTAAACATTTTTTGTACCTCCTGCTCCATTGCTGGGAGGAGCATAGGGTTGATCCTTCTGAGTTTTTGTTTAAAGGGTTTCTGATTTGGCTGTAGAGGAATTGTGTGTTGAATCACAGAGATGTCATAGGATTTGAGGTCCTCATAACTCCATGAAAACACATCTTGAAACTCTTTAAAAAGGTCAATGTATTTGGGTTTTTGATCAGGTGGTAATGTAGCTGATAGTTTTATGATTTTAGGCTGTTGGATTGTCCCTATGTTGTGTTCTTCAATAGTAGTATTTAGGGGTTCAAATTTTGGTTTATTGGGGACATCATTAGAATCAAAAATATCTTCCAATGGAGCTAAACCTATGGGCAGAAAATTGTTCTTCAACTGTATCACCTCAGTTTCATCCTCAGGTGTCTCTTCATGTTCAATTTTTTGGATTTGTTGAATGTTGTACTGGTTGAAAATTGTAGGATGTAGCATTTGATTCGCTGTTTTGGGTGAGAGCACCTGACTGTTATGTTCACCGTGTATTTGTGATTGATTTTCTGACTGAAGTATTTGCGATTGACTTGCTGGCTCTGTGTCTATTCTCAGACCTGAAAATTCTTCTTGTGAATTCAGAAAGTTTTTGATTTGTATATCATTGTCAAATACTTGCCAGTCTTTTATGTTATTTGGGACTGATGGCCTGTGTTTTACCTCAGCTGTGAAACGATGATGGGGGTCAGAGGGTAGCTTGCAAGTACTTGCAAACATGGCTAGACTATGAGCATGCAGGTTCTGTGACCTAGGGACTTTGGTGACTTGGAATTCAACAAGAGACTTAAGCAGCTCAGTAGCCACGGCTCTGTATGATCTGAGTCTATTGTCTTTGGTAACAAAATTTCCCTTAACTTGTTGGATGACCAGGTCCGAATCCCCTAGGATTGATACTTTTGTAGCTTTTAGGGTTTGTACCAACTTGAGGCCTAGTAGGAGGGCCTTGTATTCAGCCATATTGTTGGTACATCTAAAGTTTAGTCTGTAGGCTCTACCTTCTGCATAACTGCTTTCTTTGTTGTGCACCCACACTCCTGCTCCTGCCCCTAACTTGTTGACTGATCCATCAAATTCTAGGAACCATAGAGAATCCTTTTCAAGGGGGTTTTGAATAATGTCTGTGTGGCAAGAATTTATGAGTTGGAGTGTAGGCTGATTTTTTGGTTTGGTCTGCATGCCTTCCTTCTCATTTGGTGGAATTGTTTTGTTTTCTTGAGAAGCCAACTTTTCATTATCTTGTTCAAGTATTGTGGTTTCACAGTTGTTTGTTTTGTGGTCTTGAATGTTTGCATTGTTTGATTCAGTCAATGTTTGTATATCAGGATTTTGTTGTCCAACAGATCGACTTGTTTTAATTATCTGGACTTGTTCATTGTTGTTTTTGCCTATATTGTCATTGAAAAGGATGTATGAGTCTATGTCAGAGTGGACAGCATATATGGGAAAATTTTGAGGCTTCTCTGTGCTACTGACCATGTATTTCATCAATGACTCTCTATACAATCTCTTGGGTTGACCAAAGACTGTAATAGTAGCATAAGACATGTCTAGTTGAAGAGACCCTTGAAGTTTAGCCCCCCATGATCTTGATAGTAACATCCCATATTTGGGTGGAATATCAGCAACAACTACATCCATTAGGATTGTTTTGTTTGGATATTGGACTAAGGATACACATAAGTCCTTTATCAAGCCTAGACACTTGACCTAACTAGAATCAAATGAAAAGAGGTCCTTGTATGGTCTAGTGATATCCAAATTCAACCTTTCCATTACGGATTTTGGCATTAAATTATGAGATGCACCTGAGTCAAACATTGCATTGTGTAATATTTTGTCATGCACATGCAGGCTAACATAGAAAGGTAGGATTCCAGAGTCTGCTAATTTTCCATCAACTTCAGGGCCAAAGAGAAATTCCGGGGTGTCATCCAACACATTAACATTGTCCACATTGTCTTTGTTTTTGTTATAAGTGAGTTGGAGAGATCTCTGAATCTGCTGTTTGTAAATGTCATTCTTAGCTAGCTCTGCCAGAGGTATGGCTATTTTCAGTTTACCAATTTCAGTTTCTAGGTCAAAGGGTCTTTCAGTTTGTGTTTTAGCAGCATGGGTGAGCCTGCCTTCTTTGTCTGCTGAGGTTTCTTCTTGATTTTGAGGTTTATTCTTGTTGATCACCTCTTGAGACCCTTTGTTTGGTTTAGAATATTCAAATGATGGAGCTTGTGAATTTGGCATTTGTTCAGTGATATCTTCAATAATTATTTCTCTTGTGGGTGAATCAGTTGTGTTCGTTGGTTCGGTTACTATGGCACTTTTAGGCTGTAGTTTGTCTTTGGTTTTCTCAGGTTGTGATATATTCACTGTCCTACTCCTTAGTTTGTATTGTTTATGAACCTCATAAACAGCAGTGTCATAGCCTTGTTTGAAGTCAAATGATTCCCCTGATTTTGTCTGAAATTGTTTAGTATTTTCTTCATCATGATCCTCTTGGCTCAAAAAGACTTGGTGCTTATTATCAAGGCCCATTAGGTGGATGTGAGTGTCCTCCGCTTGTTCCTCTGATGTGGATGTTTCAGCATAGTTTTCTTGAAATGGTGGTCTTATTTCAGGATCATTGTTGCCTTTGCTCCCACTAGGGTTTTGGTTCCTCCTAAAGTTTGGAGCCCTGTTCGGGTTATTTGGTGGTGCTTCCCATGAAGATTTTCTTTCCACCGATTCTACCCTATCACCTAGCTTTTTCATACCAGAAATTATTGCATCCAACTTCTGGTCTAAGGTTGAGGGTTCTTCCTTAAATGCAACTCTCTTTTCTACTTTGGCCCTATTCCTCTTAGCAATCAGGTTTGCTTCAACCGTTACAGCAACTCTCTGAGCTTCTTCGAGGGTTTGAGGGGCTCTTTCTTTCAATTGATAGGCCATATCTGGGTCAAATCCATCTGGGAATTTGTATAAGGCTAGATCCGGGGGAGGTCTTAGATTTTGAGGTATAGCATTGTAGACATTGTTGAACCTAGCACAGTATTCCAAAACTGTCTCTTGAGGACCTCTTTTGATCATGTCATATTCCCCAAGTATATGTAAGGGGTCCTTTTTTTTCTCCCATCTATTTGTGAAGGATTGGTAGAGTTCATCATGGGTTGTGATGCTGTTTGCAGGCAGTGATCTGAACCATGTTCTCACATCTCCTGTTAAGCTTTGGACGAATATTCTCATCCTTACAGTTTCATCATCTATCTCATAATTTTCAAAATGGTCTTGCATTCTTTTAGCATGTTGGATGGCTGAATAAGGGCCAGTGGAGTCAAAGTATGCTATTTTGGCTTGATAATCTTGAGGTAAGCTACTGGATTGGTAGGTAGTTGCAGAGGTGCATATCTGGCCATATTTGCTGGATTCTGGGGGTTAACTAGGAGAACTGGGATGAGAGGAACGACAGGTATCACAGGGGTAACAGGTATGGGGGGTATGACAGTGTGGGATGGAAGGACTTGTGTGGGAGAAGAAGGGATTGGTGGGGAACTTTGGGATGTTGACGGGGAGCTAGGTGAATTAGGGGTGGAACGGAATAGGACTTTGACTGGAGTGGGGATTGGGTTAGGATGCTTTGGCTGTGACTGATGTCAGCAATTTGATCTTGTTTTTGCTGGTTCCTGACAAATTTGGGGATTGTATTGGGGTTTTGAAATATGGTGGGGGGGTTGGGATCAGGATTTGCCCTTGTGTGCTGGAGATTCTTCTTGGGAGCCAGTTTCTGAGCTATTCCTTTTGGGTTTTGTGAAGGCTTTGTATAGCAAGAGTATAGCAGCTGTCAGGCTTCTGTGTATTTGTATTTGGTGTTAGGAGATCTGAGTCAGCTCTATCTTAAGCTGTAGATGTTTGTATGGGAGCAGCTGAAAGCTTCTTGACTGATTTTTAGACTTTAAATCCTAATCTCCCTAGTGGAGTCGCCATTTATGTTATCACCCAGGTTGTCCTCTTTGACTCCAGAGAGGATACGGCCGGGGTAACCACTAACCAATCTTTGGGCTACATCTTCTAGCCCAGCTGTAGTCAGAGAGGGCTCTCTCTGTTAGTTATGTCACTGCTTTCAGTGAAGGTTTCAGGCTAGTTATGGAGTGCATTTTTGGTTGTTTTTGTGTTTGGTTGGGAGGATGGATGCTTCTGATAGCTTTTAATGTCTGACTTTAGGGGTAACTAATCCATTGGGCAATGGGGTCTTGGACTACTGTTCCCATGAGGTTTTGACTGAAGTGTGGGATGAATACAGGGCCTGTATGTATTCTGTGACACAAACTATAAAGATTGAGAGGCGAAAATGGAAACAACTTAGCAAAAAGCAATGAAGAATTCTTTACTTAAGTTGACTGGTGTGAAAGAGGTCTGTTATCTGGGAGCAATTTCTTGAGTTCCTGGAATAACATTCTCTATTGATGATACAGTATTAAAGGTAGCATTGAAGGATTGCTCTTTAAGTACCATAACTGAAGAAAACATATACAGACAGCTAGGATTGAACTCAGGGTGATCAAAGATTAAAACCTGGGTTATTCTTTTTACTAGCTATTCAGAGAATCGAATATGTGTGGGAAACGTGAGAGATACAAGAAAGTATGGTAAACATAATCATAACAAAAGGAGTAAGGAAACTTATTGAGCCATGGAGTACACGGGAATCCTGTATTTTTAAGCCACACACCAGTAGATCATCATGAGAGACAATATCTGAAGAAATCCCATTGTTCTTTGTATTAGCTGCCTGAATCTTTATAGTGTAAGAGCAACAGAAGAGGAAACGAGAGCTTCTTTACATCCGGAGTCCAACCCCTCTAAACAAACGCGAGGGGGAATATATAGAGTTTTGATACAAAAATATCTCAGGTATTGAGTCATCTGAGAGGAAAATATCTCTTACACTTGTACAAGAGAGTAGATGAGAAGTAAATGTAAATATAAATGATCTTTAAAAGCTTTTAACTCTTGTCAGGATAAATCTTTGACCTTTGGGCACTGCGGAGTCGGCTGTGCGGCTTTATCATAAATGTAGTATGAAGTGCTCTGCCACTCTGATTTTTGTATCTTCTTGGCCCTGCCACCTGTACCTGCTGATGTTGCTGTTGATGCCGAGTACTTGTGCTGAGTTGGCTTAGCGTCTTCATATTTACTGTCATGGCTTTTATCCTCCTGTATATGTAATATAAACCTTTTAATAAAAGATTTACTCTTCTCAACTTTGATTTAAAAGTAACTTTATCAAATCTTGCCATGTGTCTGGAGGGGGAAGCTGATGCCTCAAAATTGACCCTAAGGTCTCATCAGCTTCTGTATACTTGTAGAAATGAGGGGGCTCATCAAAAAGATGTGAAACTTCATTTCTAATAAAAAACAAATTATCTAACTTTTCAAAAAGAATTTGCCCTGTTACTGGGCCTGCTGAAGATGTTCCTGGTGTCTCAGCAATCTGAATTGCTGCAAAAGCGCTTACCCTCTTGATATATTTTTCATGAGAGAGTAATTTCCCTGATTCTAGCAAGTTGGGGAGCCCTCTGTCCTGTAGGGCTGCGAACCTGTTCTGAAACTTGTTTATATCCGCTTGCATATCATGGATTCTCCTGTCCAGGGTTTGGATTAAATTCTTCATTGTTGTGGCTCTTTTGATTAGGGAAATGGTTTCATTCCTATTACCAATTCCCATTTTCACCAGCTGGGAACTTGTCCTATAGTTGAGGACCTCAATCATTCTGGGGGCAAGGTCTGCCATGTTGCCTAGGGAGTTTCTTGCTCTTTGCAGTTCTTTTCTTGCTCTGCCAATGAGTCCCACTTGCTCATAAATGGCATCAATGTACTCCCATTGGTTGGTTATTGATTGCCCAATAGCAGTCCAAATCACCTGCTTAAGCTCTGCTGTAATCTTTTCAAAATTTAGATCTTTTTCTAACTGTGCAATTGTCTTCTTCAGAGCTTTTACTTCTCTCTCTCTCTCAGCCACATTTTGCTTAGACTTATCATATTTCTCATTTATCTTTGCTAAGCTTTCCTTGGCTTGATTGAGTTCTGACATTTGGGATTCTAGCACCTGGATTTCTTGCCTTAGTTTCTGCATGTCCAGGCTCTCGGCCTACTCTGTTGTTGGTGTTGTAGTAGCTGGTGCTATTTCTGGTGCCTGTTGTTTTGGAGGGGCAGTACCTTGAGGGGTCTCCTCAAGGTCTTTTGTTTCTGTGGGCGGTTTGGAAGATTGCCCTGCTTCTCTCCTTTGTAGTGCTGCTTCTAAAGTTGTCTCTGTGTCCTGCAGCTTCTCCTGTGTTTCTACCAGCTCTTTATATAGAGTCATCAATAATGCAGTGACATCCTTTTGTTGCCTCTGCTGGGCAACTTCATCTGTTTGTGGATGTAGAGTTGGTAGGATCTTCATCTTCTTCTTAATTGCAGCTATATCTGCATCCCTTAGTTTAAGGACCTCCTGTATGGCCTTAACATCATTGGGATCATGCCCAAACTCTATAATTATTTCCTCCAATGCCTTGATTCTGTTGTCTTTAGCTTGAGAGGATGCCCTCTCCAATTCAAGTTGTGCTGCAGTGTTGTTTAAGCTATTTTGCAGCCTGTAATTTATCAAGGTCTTATCTGCCAGGGTGGCATAGACCATCTCACCCGTCTGCTTGTGGAGCTCGATCTGGTCCATGGGGTGGATGTCCTTTGCAAGGACTTCTAAGTTTGTCCTTATATAATCTGCAGCTGTTTGAGGTTGCTGCATTGTAGGGGCAAAATGGCTCATAGTCATTTTGCCTTCTTGCACATCAAAGGCATCCATTAGCCTTTGTTGGTTTGGAGGAGCCATATTCAACAAATGATTATAGAGCTTAATCTTTATTGTCTCACTCCTCCTTTTGGCGTCTTTGAACTGTTCCTTTATGCCTGCAGTTGTATTCTGCTGTTGTCCTAAGGAGCTGACCTCCCCAAGTGCTGCTTTATCCTGTTCTTGCTGCAAGGAGCTGGCAGAGGTCTCTAGGCTTTGCATTTCTTCTTCTAAGAAAGGGTTGAGCCTCTGCCTCTTATCTGGTCCTTCTGTGAGGTGGGTCTCCCTCTCTCTTTTTCTGCTGGTGTCCTTCCTCTGAGGGGTTTGGAGGACAGAAGAGTCTACCATAGAATCCTGTCTAGGAGGCGCCATATTGGTTGCTCTTTCTTGGGTAGCTGCCTGGCCTTCTACTCTTTGCTTTTCTTGATCCTGATGATCAGTTTCTTGCTAGTGTTGCTGTTGTTGCCCTTGCTGGCCTTGTTGGCCCTGTTGGCCCTCTTCTTCTTCCATTTCTTTGTCTTTACCTTTGTTCTGCCCCTGATCTGAAGTTTGTGCTGCCCCTTGTTGTGTTGCAGATGAGGAAGTTGGCGCTGTTGTGTGAGAACTTGGTAGGGCAGGCACCTGAGAAGGACATTCCAAGTCAGCCATTTTTAACAAGTGTCTTCTAGCCCTCTCTACTAGCTCTTCCTAAGATACAGGCTCTATTAAAGTGTTTTTCTTCCACTTTGGCTGGTTGGCATGTCTTGATATATGGAGCTGGCTCTCATGCTCATAGCTAGAGAGTTTATATCTTAATCTTCTCGAAGATATAAAGCCACTGGGGTCATAGGGTTTCCATAGGAAACTGAGTGTTAGGTCAAGGCCCTCCAACATCCTATCTCCCTGCTTCCATCCTTCTCTTTTGTTTAAAACCAAATGACCAAGCTGGTTTTTAACTTTGAGTTGTGCCTTCTTGCCCTTCCCTGCAAAATGGATCTGATCGGCATTGCCGAATTGTCTGAAATACTCCAGGGCAAAGAGCCTCATGGGCACAAATTTGGGTAGCCTGAATGGGCGCAACTCACACCCATATATCCTAATCACAGTGTGATGCTGGTAAAAATACCAGTCTCCTATGCTGTAGGCACTGGACAACTGTAGAATTCTCTGCATTTCATCGGAGAGTCTTGGAGGAGGTTCTGTCATAAGCAGAGATAGGGCTGGATGAATGAACAAATCAATGAACTCACAATATGTATAGGGTGAGTAAAAACGGATATGGAGGATTGAGCTCCAGTATACAACTGATCTTGGGTTTCCTGCTGCATCAGTTCTCTTGATTTCAAAAGAGAAATTTTCATGTTGGTGATATAGAATAAGATGATAAATATATGAGGTGTATCTGAACACCCTCTCTCTGGATAAGTGCAGGAATTGCTCATGTATTTTGTCAGAGATGTATGTGGCATAGTCGTAGCAGATAGGGGCCTTACCAGGAGCAAACATTGTCATCATGACTAGCACAGTTTCCTCTATAAACTCCATTGCTTTATACCCCAGAACTGAGCTTATCATATGAGCCAGGTCTAGTCCAAGTTGATTCAGGTATCCATCAAAGATGGGAGGATGCAGCACTGTATCCGACTTGCTAATAAACAGTTGATTTAACTTCAGGATCTCTGCTTCTGTGAGTATCTTGGTCCCTTGGTTGATTAAGTCCAGCAGGGATAAAGGAACCAGTCTCTTGTGGGTTTTGAATTGAACCATATCCCTGATGGCCTGAGGGGTAGTATAGAATACAACTTCGCCCTGGGGATTCAGTACAGCCCTCTGTATTGGATCATAACAACTGGCACATAAGTAGATGAGGTCAGGGAATTGTGTGACTTGGGGCATTTTAAAAGTTGGGAGGGAAGACTCCCAAATGCCCAGGATGTCTCTTCCATCTCTGTGCCTAGCTCTGAACTCATTTAGTAGGTGTATGTGAAATGTGCATCCTGATCGGCAGTCTTCCGAGATCTGGTAATCCAGGTCTGCCAAATCCTGCCAGTCTAGCTCTCTCTGAGGAGCATTTAGAGGAGTGACATTAAGGACTGCAGGGGTATCCATGTTTTATTCAAGTAATCTCTGAACTGCCGGGTATGCTGCTTGAAACAGTGAAATTGAGGGGGACTGAATTTAACAGGGTTGGTTCACAGTCAAGGATAACAATGCTGGGCTTTTTGGGAAGGCCTTTCTGTGGGACAGACCTCCCTTGACAGTTTGGGAGTAATGCAGTAAGTCCACGATTGCGCGAACAGGGTAGGTTTTTAGCAGAAATTGAAGTCTGAATGAGGTCTCCGCCACCGTATTTCAGCTCTAAATGGTCCAATAAGGGTAGGAAACAGCTGGTTTCTTGGTGGAATTTCAATTTTGTGGCTTTTTGTGGTGGATTTTACGAGAAATTTAAGAAAAAACCAGTTCGAAGGAGGGCGAAGACTCAAATACCTGTTAAACAATGGCCTGGACTGAAGAAATAGCTGGGTTAGCGCGCTGGATTCTTTGAAAATGGTCACGGGCTGGCTGGTTGAACGGTCGTCGTGAATTACATGCAGACAGCGGAGCAGTGTTTTTCTGAAAAATATGACAAAATTGCGAAAAAACGGCGAAAATATGGCTTTTTAGTTTTATTGGCGCGCTTTTGAATGACGTCAGCATGAAGTCATCATGGGGGACCAGGTTGGATGACGTCAGCAGGACGTCATCGGGTGACGTGGCGGTCAACGACCGGTCCATGGGGGCGATGAAGTGGCGGCCACGTGGGCGAATAAGGGATGAGGTGGGCAGACGTGGTGGTGACGTGCGCAACAGCAGGACGGGTATGTGGACGGGACAGGTGTCATCATATCGCGGCCCTTCCTGTACGGCGAAGAAACTGTCAGACGGGCTCCGATGGAACTTGGGCGCGCCATCTGTCCCCGCGTGACGTAAGCGTCTGACAGATATCGGAAGGTATCTGTCAGACGTGTAGGGTCCTCCGATATTGATGTGGGCCGTCGATCTGGAGGCGCGCGATCCAACAGCTGTCGGGCGCCCAACTTGCACGGGCTGTAACTGCTGCTTTTATTAACTTTCGAACGTCGGGATTTCCCGAAATCAACGCCAACCGTAGATCTGGGACAGGCGCCATCTGACGGTCATCGGACGGGTAATCTGCACGAGATGTAACTGTGCGTGGGCGGGCTTTAAACAATGATATTTCTCGGCAAACGTGACGGCGGGACCCTCCATATGCCAATTGATTTTTTGAAGAATTTTCAATAGTTCTACTTACCAAAATAATACGGTCCGCCAATCCTTAGGAAAACATGAAATTTGCGGGTTTTATACAAAGATTAGGTATAAATCTTTATGAATGCAAAAACTATAGGGAAAGGGGTCCAATGGGTTTTTATACAGCATGAAAGGGTAAATTAACTCCCGACCTTAGGGTAAGGCGGGGGAAGGATGATTTCATAATGTTTCCGCCCTTGGGTGATTTTTATGGGATTAAAAGGTTTTTCAAGGGTTTTTAAGGTCAAAATGGAACTTTTGGGTAGGAAAATGGATTAAGATGGAGAAAAAGGTAGGACATGGGTTCTTGACATCAACCAGGTGTTAATTCAATCCCCAGGGGGTGAACATTATGGCTATAGTGCCAAGGAGGGGATATTTATACATTGTGGGGTTTATACACCATGGTGTTTATAATAATAGGGATAGTGGGGTACAGGGAGCTAAGTAATAGAGTTGCTTGTTAATATGGAGGGAACATATGGATGAGGGCTGGTTCAACCAAGTTTTTCTTTGAAAATAGCTTGAAATCAGGAGTAGATCAAAATGAAAAGATTTTTGCACAAGAAATGTGGCTTTTAAGGCCATAAGAATATGACAAAGATATAAACTTTTGTGCTCTGTATAGCTTGGGAAGGGGTGTTAGTGATGAGTGATATACAAATGAAAACAAAGGGAGTTAGTCATGCTCCAGTGTGTTGCTTTTCCTGTAGATGTTTCAGCAACTTTAGTCTTTGAAAGAGACAACACTTCTGCAACCCCATCTACCTACCCAACTAGTTCTCCTAACATTTTTTGTTCCTTCTTGAAGGGTGCACTTGGACTTGCAGACCCTTTGAATGCCTTTTTCTTTTCATTGACTTTTTGCTTTCATTTCCTATCTAATACAACCCTTATTCCTTCCAAGGTCCCAGATTAAGCAGTTGGGAACCTTCCTTTCTCTACCTAGCTAGTGATCTGCCAAGATTAAACAGTTTGGACAGATTTCATTCTCTATTCTACAACATCAATTGAAAACATGGCATGATCCAGATTAGACTGTTGGGTCATCCATAAGCTTTTGTAAAAATGCAGGCCTATATACACCTTCTTCTCTTGTAAATATGAAACCTTTGTGACAGCAAAATGGAGCATATTTGGCACTTATTTTTGCCAATCATGAAATATGAAACCTATTGGTATAGGTATCCAACAGGACGGACACCTTTCCGGTTAGTTTATGGCATGGAAGTTGTCATGCTAATGAAATACATCATACCTAGTCTGCGAATAGTAGCACTCATAGGGATGTTCGACTGCGAAGCTCTGGAGCAAAGGCTCGCGCAATTGGAAGAACTCGAGGAGGAACAATTTTTGGTTGGATTTCATTAGCATGTACAAAAGTAGCGTGAAAAAGCTTGGCATGCCCGCCAGATCAAGTTGCACACCTTCAAGGTAAATGAATTCGTGCTGCTGTATAACAGTAAGTTTGAAAATTTTCCAAGAAAATTTAGAATGCACTGGCTGGGACCATACGCGGTTAAAGAGGTCACAAATGGAGGTGCGATTCAACTAGTCAAACTAAATGGAGAACCCTTCCCAAGCAAAGTAAACAACAGTCACTTGAATCCCTACACGGGTGGGCCGACTATCTGACTAACCGGCCAAAGCGCAGTCTTCGCAACTCGAGAAGCCAAACAAGGTCACGGGACTATAAACATGCGCAACAGATGTCAGTATAGATGTAAGGACCCATTTCAGACATGAAGGTCTCAGAAGATAGAATGCAGCAGGTTCAACAGGCAACAGCTCAGTGCATTGCCGACATTCAGGCCATTCAGGACCAACTGGAGGGACTCCGTGCCAAGATCGCCGCGCCGATAGAGTGATTCGAGGATGAGTCACAATGTTTGTGTTGGGGGCCTGTTGGGCATGGAATCCGCCCACAGTATGTTTTGGGGCTCAGAGCCAAAGTTTTGAGTATTATTGTTGAAAAGACTCCACGAATTGCAAGCGCGAAGCACAAAGTGTATGTTAGAGTCATAGGGTTGTCTTCCCTAAGTTTTGAATGTAGTTTCGGCCTACCCATGGTCCGCGGACCATGGGATCGTATAAATAGAGCGAGGCTCTAAGTTGTAGAGATAATTAAAGATAGATAGAGGAAAGAATGGAGTCAAGAAGATAGCGAGCATAAAGTAAAGGTCTAAGTGCTTTGGATCATAGTAGTAGGAAGAGGCTCTACAGCTGAGTGCGCAGAGGCCTAGTAGAGTCTGCAGCTGAGTGCGTGGACCCCTGCAGCTAAGTGCGCAAGGAAAACTCGAGTCTATAACCAAGGAAGAAGAACAATAAAGAGAATTTAATTCCAAATCTTGTGTATTTGTTTTGAGTTATTATATGGTTGATATATTTTGCAATTATACTGTTTTATTTGTTGCGCACACTGGTATGAATGGTGAACACTATTAAGTATAACTAAACACATGTAGATAAGCTAAGTGATCAACTAATATCAATTTAATAATAAGGGATTGGGTACTAACGTGGATTGAGCCCCGAGTAGGGCTGCGTGAAGACAACATCACCAACTGCGAGGTACTAATAGGTGCACGTAGAGATGTGTGCGCAAGGTCAAACCGTGGACCACTGAAAATCATCAGACATCTCTAGGGTGCTGAAACCTGGTTCTAGCACCCTCCCATACTACTTAGGGTGACACCTCAGTCCGTGCTCCGCCGACTGTTGCCGAAAGGGCTAGTAGTACTGGGATTTGTTTGGATAAATCACTTCTGAACCTGGTTCAGGTCCCTACAAGCCAACAGGTACAAGGAGGAGGGTTGGTTGAGTTCTTGAGATGGTTCCGTGACTAAATTTTATGCATTTGATTTAAGGAATATACTTGAGGAAGAGAGCTGAAATTTCTAGGCACTTGAATAATTGTTAGGCTGAGGTATATCCACTTGGAGAAGATGGTCGAGACTCCCTTAAGTGGTTGTGTGTGAAGTTGAGTTGGGTTAGAGAATTCCAAGAATGTTACAAGAAAAGTTGCAATGGAGTGAAGTCTGGTTAGGGATGATTTTATGCTAGTTTAAGGAATGTGAATGAGGGTCGAATTTCTGAGGTTATGCATAGAAAAGGAGGATCATTCTGATCTATGTTTGGGGATGAAGTGTTTCTCCATAGAACAAAAATTGTTTGGAGGCCTAGTAGCAGTGTTTCAAGGAGAAAGAGTGAAGGGTTTTTGAGAGTGGATAGGATTGTCTTGAAGGATTTAGGACAACATATCTAAGGTGCCCTAGTACTATCAACAAGGAGCAGACTTTTGACAATTAAGAAGGCAGTCTTGGAAGCCTTACATCAGTCAAGTCGTGGACTGTGTGTGGGAAATTTTGGAGGCTCTAAGTAGAGTGACAAAGGAGCTGACATGTCACAGTGAGAGGGAAGATTTGTATTCCCTAGTTCAGGGACTTGTAGTGAGAAAATTTAATGATAAGAGGGCAGGATTTTAATCCCTAGGTGTTGGTGTCTTTGAGGGAGCAAAGGAAAACTAATGGGTAGAATTTAAATATCTCATATACAATGTGCATTGGAGGAGCTAATGGTTGTTAGCAGGAAGATTGACATGCCCTAGTTTAGTGAGTGCAAGGAGGAATTTCATTGATAAGAGGGTAGCTTGTAAAGACCCTAAGTTTGTGACCCTTTGGAGCAACCAAGGACATTGTTAGTGGGTAGATAAATGGGCCTATGTTCAATAATATTGGGGAAGGCAAGAGTGGTCAATAGTAGCTGGTTGAGCAGATGGAGATGCAATAATTCTGAAGTTGCATAAGTTGTAGTGATTAGATGGGAGGAAAAGTACTCCTCGAATGTGTTCAAGGTACATGGACTAAAAGGGATGAGCATGTGCTCCTTTAGTAAGTAGGTCAAGTGTATATTGTGCATGGCAGATTGGTAACCATAGTTGTTGACACCAAGCTCTAGTTGTTTCCTTGTATCATGGTTGTAAGGTCCATGATCCCTGGTATGGGAGCCTTAAGGTTGTTGTATTAAAATTTGTAATATGACAAAGAGTGGGTTAAAAATTTAAAAAAATGTCATGTGCACAAGTTGATGTATTTTATTCCACTGTGCAAAGTAGTAGTGTTGAGGCATTTTAATGTGTTTATGATCTTGATTTTAGACATAAACCTGTAGTTGAAGTGCCACTGAAAAAACAACAGAGTTTACAACTCAAACTCTAGGAAATCCCCACCAATATCTGAGAAACGTAGACTGGATAATATGCTGGAAAACCTCCATAACGTAACCATGCTACATTTCTAATAAAATAATAATAAAAATAAAAAAATTAATGTCGTCCCAATACAAAATTTAAAATAAACATATAGATAAAAAAAACTACAACACAATTCAAAACAAAGAATAAAAAATCATACTCCAAAATCTTTTATTATATTTTAATTACATGTTGTGTCATCAGCTGCAAATCTTTAAAGGAAAAAATCATATCTTATTTTATATATTATCTTTAAAGACATAAATATTTTCACTTCAAAGTTGTAATTTTTGAAAATATTAATTTGATGTAGTTTTTATTATAAGAATTCTTTATTCATGCCATGTAAAAACATCACTAATATAATATTTATATTATTTCTAATTAATATATTATAATATTTATATTATTAGAATCATTTTTTGCAGAAAAAGATCAGAGAGAAGGATTTTCCAGCGAAGGCGATCCGGGCGATCAGGAGCGAGCTGAAACTTGGCCCTCGCAGGCCTGGAGGGCACACCCTGCGTGCTCTTGTGAGATATATCGATACCAGTGGATCGATCCGGGCGATCAGGAGCGTGCAGCCTCACTGCAGGTCTGGAGGCCGCATCCCGCGTGTTCTCTCCTTTGTGTGCGTGCTCAGCAGCACTGTTCCCTAAGGGTGGATCCTCCTGAGGCCTCTCTCCCTGAGGGTGGGCTGTTTTATGGAGATCTGCGCAGGAATTTGTTTGGCTCTCCTCTAGGGCTTGTGATCATGGAGACTCTGGGCTCTCCCCAGGGGTCCCCTTCTGCTCCTTCGCCTCTCTCGCCTTCGGAGGCCTGCAATCGGCTTCTGGCAGTGCTTCCTAAGAAGAAAACCCCTGAACCTTCGAAATTTGTTAAAAAGCTGGATGATATCCCAGCGATCTCCCTTCCGCCTGAAACCCCGATGCAAGTTGCTTTGTCGCTATCCGAATGGGCCCTCATCGGTCAGTTCACTGGGCTATGGCCATCCCCAAAAACCACGAAGAGTTGGGTCTCCAGAAACTGGGCGCCACTGATCAGAGAAAACGTTAGTTCTTATTTTCTGGGGAGAGGGTACTTCCTCTTCGAATTTACTGCAAAGGAAGACAAAGACCTGATCTTCCGAAATGGCCCCTACTTCATGGGTCCTCAGGGTCTGTATCTCAACAAATGGACCCCAGATTTTGACCCAACAGTCGATGTTCCCAATGCAGTTCTGGTGTGGGTTAGACTCCTGAACCTCCCGGTCCATTGCTGGAATTGGGACTCTCCGCGTCACATTGGAAATGCCCTGGGGAAATTTATAGACCAAGTGAATAACAAGGACCAATATGACTGCACCAGGATTTGTGTAGAAGTAGATCTAGAGGTAGGGCTTCCTGAGGCCATCAAGATAAATGTAGGAAGCTGGACGCATTTGCAGAAGCTGGACTATGAGCAGCTGCCCTTCAAATGTCAGAAATGTCACGTCTATGGTCATTTCACCAGAGGCTGCCCATCCAACAACAAGGCTACGCAGGGAAAGGAGGATGGATGGAATCAAGTCAAGCGCCATAAATCTAAGAATATGGGAGCACCTAGCGGCAAAGGACCCCACCAGCCATCTGTTCAACATATTTCTCCAACTCCAGAAAATAGGTATGATCCCCTCAGTTTGCAACAAGAGAAAACGCAGGAGGCAGAGACCCAAAAGGAGATAGAACCCACAGAGGAGACTGAAAATCAAAACCCAGATTCTTCAAGCAAAGGCACACCTTCAGCCTCCATCAAAGACACAAACGCTGAAAACTTCAAAGGCAAGAATGATGAAGACAATGAAGAAGAGTAGAACACAGATGATTCAGAGGAGGAAGGAGAAATATGAGAGTCCCAAGCCTCGGTAAGAAGATCCACGAGAGGCCGTAAAACGGACAGAGAAAAAAGAGAGGAGGAGACGTACAAGGAAAAATACAAGGCAACCAGCCAACTCTGGAAAAATTGCTAGCCTCAAAGCCTAGGATGCCGAAAATCCAGCCTCAAGGCTCCAAGGGAGCCCA
>APFE030869832.1:113270-125502 GCA_000404065.3 Pinus taeda | reverse complement strand
TGGTTTGTGGTTACCTCGGCCGTATCCCTATTAGGAGCCTAGGGACAACCTGAGTGATAACATAATGGCGACTCTGCTGGGGAACTCCTCAGATAAATCAATGCAACCAGTTTGTAACCTTACAGAGGAAGAAACCGAATTTTGATCGGCCGACCTGTGTGGTTGCATATTTTGAGAAAATTTTCAAAGATATATTAGAAGCTGGCTCCTAGGAAACAGACACGTAATACACGATCAAATCCTGATCCAAATAACCCGCCCATCGTTGGAAATCCTAATTTAATTCCTAAGATCGTCAGGGAACAAAAACAAAAAGATTGCCAGACCCCTGTTAGTCCTGAAACAGTTCAACCAATTGTTGTACCAACCCCTGTCAAAGTTCTATTCCGGTCTACCCCGAATTCCCCTGGCTCATCACCCCCTTCTCCAAGTATCTCTTCCACATCTCGACCCCATATCCTTACCCCTTCGGCTACTCCCTCTTCCCTTGTTATTCCTGTAATCACCCTCGCTTTAGGTGTTCCGCTCATCCCCGTCATCATGGCTAGATATGCACCATTACAACTACTTGCTAATCCCGGGGCAATGCCTCAGGACTATCAATTGAAAACCACTTACTTCGATGGCACAACCTCTTGCACCGCCCTACAACATACAAAGAAAATGCAGGATTATTTCGAGAGTTATGAGATAGACGATGATAGCGTAAGAATGAAGATCTTTGTTCAAAGTCTAACCGGTGATGTCAGAACCTGGTTTAGGGCACTTCCACCTAATTCAATACTTAATCTGGAAGCCTTATACCAAACCTTCATTAACAGATGGGAGAAAAGGAAGGACCCCCTGCACATGCTATCCGAATATGAGTCTATCAAGAGAGGACCTGGGGAAGCTGTCCTGGATTACTGTGCCAGATTTAACAATGTTTACAACGCGATACCACCAAATTTAAGACCTCCACCGGACCTTGCTTTATACAAATTCCTGGATGGCTTTGATGCCAAGATGGCATATCAATTAAGGGAAAGAGCCCCTCAAAGCCTCGCAGAAATGCAAGATGCCGCAGTAAGCGTAGAAGCAAACCTAATCGCTAAAAGAAACAGAACGAGATCCGAGAGCAAAACCACTTTCAAAGAAGAACCCTCCTCTTTCGAGAAGAAACTTGATGCAGTCATCAGTTCCATGAACAGGATGGGAGATAGATTAGACAACGTGGAGAGAAAAAATTCATGGGAAAATCAACAGCCCAATGCCGCGAGGAACCCAAACTTCAAAAAAACCCAAAACTTGAACATAGGGAGGGCCAATCAGGATCACGACATCAGACCTCCTTTCCAAGAAAACTTTGCTGAGGCATCTACATCTACTGATCCCACAGACGAGACCCTAATGAACCTGGTTGATTCAGAAAATGGACAGCAATCCTCCTTCACGGAAGAAAACTGACCATACCTTAATATAGAACAATTCCGCACTAAATCGGGAGAGTCCTTTGACTTTAAACAAGGGTATGACACTGCTATATACGAGGTACATAAGCAATACAAACTAAGAACACGGACTTTCGATGTGTTTCCACCCAACAAGGCAAAGGACGGCAAGCAGCCCAACAAAGCTAAAGGGAAAAGCACCAACGGTCAAACAACTGAAAACCATGTCCCAAATTCTCAACAAGTTATTGTGGAAGATGTAACAGATACACATGGTTCTATGGAGCAGCCTCTGCACTCTTCCCATCCTAAAAAAGACCTGGAGAGCATTCTCGAAAATATTCCTAGAACGTAGATACCACGGACAGTCATACATAGTGATACGGATGCTCCAAAAGGAAGTATAGAGAGTACGCCTGAAAAAGAAAAATTCACCAGTGTCAATACCCGGAACCCAGTAGAAAAACCATTCAGCCTAGAAATCGAAATTGGAAAGCTTAAAATCTCCATTCCCCTCTCAGAACTGGCTAAGCATGCTGTATATAGACAACAAATTCAAAAATCGCTTCAATTGCCTGAAGTTAGGGATGATGTAAACATTCTAGATGACACCCGTGAATTACTGTTCGGGCCAGAGGTTGACGGAAAAACAACATTCGGACCTGTTTCGCCTTTTTATATCAGCCTGCACATACACGATAAGATACTGCACAATGCTATTTTTGACTTAGGTGCCTCACACAACCTCATGCCCAAAGCTGTAATGGAAAAATTGAACCTCGGCGTCACCCGACCCTATAAAGATCTGTATTCGTTTAATTCAAGTCAGGTCAAATGCCTAGGCTTAATCAAAGATCTTTGCATATCCCTAGTCCAATTCCCGAACAAGACGATCTTAATGGACGTAGTAGTTGCTGACATCCCCACAAAGTATGGCATGCTGCTATCCAGATCATGGGGAGCAAAATTGCAAGGATCCCTTCAACTCGACCTCTCCTTACGCCACTATATCCGTCTTTGGGCAACCAAAGAGACTTTATAGGGAGACACTAATGAAATATGTGGTAAGTAGTGAGGAGAAACCCCAAAATTTTCCAATATACTCGATCCATTCTGATATGGATTCTTTTATCTTGTTTAACGATAATACAAGTCTTCCAACTCCTGATAAACTGCTATCCCTAGAACAAGAGACCAATGCTAGTGAGAGGCTAGTTGCCAACTCGCTTGAAATTGTCTCAACAACCCGGGCAACCAGCACAGGACAGGAAGAAAATCCTGAAACAGAAGTCACCAGCTCATCCGCTCTGAATGCCCCTCAAATCCCCAATACACGCCTTGGACCAGAGGTCTCATGGTATTTAGAATTTGATGGTGCAGTTAACAAGTTAGGAGCAGGGGCTGGAGTGTGGATTTACAATACTCACGAGAATCATGCACAAGGCCATGCCTATAGACTCAATTTTAGATGTACAAACAACATGGTAGAGTACGAAGCCCTTCTCTTAGGTCTCAAGCTGCTCAAAACCTTGGGAGCTACCACAATTTCCATCCTAGGTGATTCAGACCTCATTATACAACAGATAAAGGGAAACTTCGTCACTAATGATAGTAGAATGAGAGCTTACAGAGCCACTGCCAGCGAATTGCTTAACGCCTTCAGTGATTTTGAGTTGGCCAAAATCGCACGAGAGCATAATATTCACGCTCATAGCCTAGCTACCTTCACTAGCACATGTAGGCTTCCCTTTGGACCAAGTCACTGCTTCACTGCAGAAGTAAAACACAGACCATCAATTCCTAACAATGTCCAGAGTTGGCAGGTATTCCAAGATGATGTCCAGATTAACAATTTTTTGACTCTGGGAGGTGAATTCTCTAGCACCAACATTGACATGGACGTTACACCAGAAACACAACAGTTAGCAGAAGAAGATCGCCTGACCCTAACAGCCACCATGGCTGAACAGATACTCAACCCAACTATTTTTGACAGCACAAACATGGGGCAACTGAAACAGTCTTGCTCACCTAAGGCAGCCGAGGTAGAAGAAGAATTTATGGACCTAAAAGGAAGTGTTTTGCCTACTGGCCTTACCCCATTGGAAGACATGTTTGATGACAACGATGTGGCTAGAAAACCAAAAATGGAACCTTTGGATGCCGCCATAGAAGAATACAACATAGGAACAGCAGAACATCCCAAGATGATTAAACTTTCTAAAAATCTACCTCTTGACCAAAAACCCAAATATGTGGATCTGTTCAAAGAATTTCAAGACGTATTTGCCTGGAGTTATGAGGACTTGAAGTCCTATGACACTTCAGTAATCCAGCATACCATTCCTCTAAGGCCGAACCAGAAACCGTTCAAACAAAAACTCAGAAGAATCAACCCCATGCTTCTCCGTATGATTGAAAAAGAAATAAAAAGAATGTTTGAAGCAGGGATCATTGCGCCTATCAGGTTCTTGGAATGGGTATCTAACTTAGTTCCTACCAAGAAGAAAACATGAGAGATAAGACTGTGTGTAGACTTGAGAAATCTAAACCAAGTCTCCCTAAAAGACCACTACTCGTTACCTAAAATGGACCACATCTTGCAAAGAGTAGTGGGTTCTTCTAGGATCTCTCTACTTGACGGATTCTCAGGATTTAACCAAATTCTTGTTCACCCAGACGATCAGGAAAAAACAGCTTTTACCACACCTTAGGGAACATTGAAATACATTAAAATGCCTTTTGGGCTGAAAAACGCTGGTGCCACCTTTCAGAGGGCAATGGATATCGTGTTCGCTAAGGAGATACATGATTTCCTTGTGGTTTACTTGGATGACCTGACCCCATTTTCCAAATCTGACTTACAACACCTTAAGCACTTAAGGAAAGTTTTCATCACATGTAGGAAATATGACATTTCCTTGAACCCAAAGAAGTCCCTGTTTGCCCTGGAGGAAGGCAGGTTATTAGGGCATATAATATCAAAAGATGGGATCAGAATCAACCCAGAAATAATTCAGGCTATCCTCCAAATCCCTTACCCAAGAAACATGAAAGAGTTAAAAGGATTCCTCGGAAAAATCAACTTCCTGAGGAGATTTATCCCCAATTTAGCTGAGTTAATAAGGCTATTGAGAAACATGCTAAAAAAGGACGCCAAGGTGAGATGGTCCCTTGAGGCCAAGCAATATTTCGAGAGTATAAAAACGGCCTTGACTCAAACACATGTCCTTACCAGTCCTCAATTTGACAGAGACTTTATCATTTTTTCTTTCGCATCAGAACATACCATAGCCGCAGTCCTTCTGTAGAAAGATGATCAGGGCAATGAGAAACCAATAGCTTTCTTCAGCCGAGCTTTTAGAGACGCACCCCTAAAATTTCAGATCATGGAAAAGTAAGCTTATGCCCTAGTCAAAGCCATTAAAGACTTCAGAATTTATATCCTCTACTCCCATGTGATCGCATATGTCCCCAATGTTGTTGTAAAGGATATATTAACTCAAGAAGGATTGGAAGGCAGAAGAGGCAAATGGATTGCTATCATCCTTGAGTACGACATTGAGATAAAGCCCACCAAGCTCGTAAAAGGACAAGGGCTAGCTAAGCTAATGGCCGAAACAAATTTCCAAGCACTAGACATTAATCAGCTGGACGATGAAGCGGAGCTGGCGACTCCATAGATCAGTGATACCTTCACACAGTCCCCTTGGTATTCTGATATTTGCTTTGTATTGTTAAACCTGTGCGCTCCCCCAGGATTGTCCAGAACTAAAAAAAGATTTTTAAGAATGAAACCATCAAACTTCTGCGTCATAAATGGTGCTTTATTTTGGAAAAATTATGAAGGCATTTTGCTTAAATGTTTAACTAAAGATGAAACTAATAGCGTCATGAGAGAATTTCATGCAGGTGATTGCGAAGGACACTTATATTGGAAATCCACAGCGGACAAGATCTTACAAGCCGGTTATTACTGGCCCTCTTTGTTTACAGATGTGAAAACATTTACTGCCTCAGGCCACAAATGCCAAATCTTTGAAGGAAAAAGAAAACTATTGCCTCTGCCCCTAAAGCCCATTTCAACCGAGAAGCCTTTTCAACAATGGGGTCTTGACTTCATTGGAGAAATTCATCCTTCCTCCTCAGGCCAACACAAATGGATTTTAACAGCCATCGACTATTTCACCAAATGGATTGAAGCCATCCCGTGTAGGCAAGCCAATGTCTCCACCATCATCCAATTCCTTGAAAGCAACATCCTGTCTAGATTTGGCTGCCCGGAGAAAATCATTACCGACAATACAGCTGCTTTCAAATCTAATAAAATCATTAACTTTTGTGAAAAATACCACATTACCTTAGGTCGCTCCACTGCCTACTACCCGCAAGGCAATGGCCTGGCCGAGTCCTCCAATAAGAGCCTCATCAATATCATAAAGAAGATGCTAGAAGAGAACAAAAAGAACTGGCACAAAAAGCTCACCAATGCCATATGGGCAGACCGAATGTCCACCAAAAAATCCATCGGGTTGAGCCCCTATGAACTTGTGTATGGCATGGAAGCCAGGTTTCCTTCATCTCTGGGCATACCTACTATCAAACTGTTGCAAGAAATTCAGGCTGAACCGAACGACATGAAAAGAAGAATTAATCAGACCATTCACCTTCAGCAAACCAGAGAAGAAGTTTTCAGGAGAGCTCAAGGTCTACAAGAAAAACTCGAGAAAATGTTCGACAAGAGAACCAAAGCAGAGGATTTCTGGGTAGGCATCAAAGTCCTAAGATGGGATGCAAGAAGGGAGGACAAGGGAAAACATGCAAAATTTGATTTTCTGTGGAAAGGTCCATACGTTATCAGTGTTGTGCAAGGCAATAACACCTACTTTCTCAAATCTCTTGATAACAGCACAGCGGAAGAAGGCCCGATCAATGGCCGGATGTTGAAACACTACAATGATCCTCCTGCTTGAAAGAGCAGATGGTAGTTGGTTTGTACATATTTGTATATATCAGTTTTGACTTTTTAGAGTTTATAATACTGGAAGCATGCAGAAGAAAGGAGGCGGTGCTTCCCAGTTTTGCAGAAGACAACGAGAAATTAAAAACCAAGGCGTTCTAGCCTGCTTTTCTTGACTTCTCACAAGGAGAAGCCATCCTCGAGTGGAGCCACTGTTAGCTTCCTGCTTCAGCAGGTATTCATTTTTCATGATTGGAATTTCACAGGCCAAATATGCCGTACTTTGCTTGCTGCAATGCTCCATATTTTCTCAAACAGTCTCCAAATGAAGAAGGCTACTTCAAGTTCATCCAATTGCCTCCAAATTTTGTAAAGTTATCTCGGTATCACTATTTTTAGTTAAAGGGAGCTCCAAACAATTTAATCTTGGTCTCCCTAGGTTTAAATTTCTTGTTTTAGAATATAGAGATTGTAAATCTGTCCAAACAGTTTAACCTTGGCAGATTCTTAGATAGGTAGAGAAGCAGAGGAGCCCAACAACTTAATCTGGGCTCCGGAAGAAATAAGGGTAGTATGTAGATAGGAAAGCATCAAAATAAAAATGAACGACGGGTTTGTAAGTCTAAGTGCACCCCCAAACAAAAGAAGAACAAATGCTAGGCAAGTAGGCTCGGTAGGTGGTTCTGAGGTTGTTGAATTACTGACCAGTTCCAGGTTTTCAGGTATCATATCATGCAGAACATAATCAGCAAGGATTTGTAAGCAAAAAAACTCAAAAGAGGTATAACTGACTCCCCTTCTCTGTTTTCCCAACCATTAACTAACTTCCCCAAAAGAGGTCAAGATCTGCTTGACACCTCTTAAGTTCCATCATCTCCATAACACTGGCTTAAGTAAAGATCTGCTTTACTCAAAGTTGTTCCATATTTTCTCCCAAAGTATGGTCCTACCCCCTTGTAACAGCCTAAGATCTCCCGAACTTAGCGCTTTCTTACCATATCCATATTAACCACTAACATTATTATTTAGCTCCCTATTCTTCCCATCCCCTCATTAATATTAAGTAAAATTCCCCTATGTAATATCCCTCCCCCTGGTTGAAAAATAACCATAAGAACTCCCAGGAATTTCTCAGTTTATTTGAAACTCAGCAAGAACCCCTGACCTCCAATACCACCTCCCAGATACGATGGACTCCTTCCAAAGTATAAAATCCCTTCGAGGTAATCGGACCCCTTCCGAAACCTCAAATGCCCTTCACACCCACTTACTTTCTCTTTCCTCCTCAAAGTTGTTTCGCATGGCACCCTCGCACTCTCATCTTCATGCAAATCATCACCCATCCGTTCCCCGTCGATGAGATATTGCGATATCGGTGATCGGCGATCACAAACGCCAAGTGTCCAATCCATTCACCTATCCGTCTCCGCTGATGCGATATTGTGATATCGCCGATCGACAGTCGCAAGCGCCAAGTCTCCAAACCAATTCCCCCCCGTTCCCCGCCGACGCGATATCGCGATATCGCATCGGAGTCTCTTCACCATAGTACATCCAGTATCTCAACACGTCGCTCTGTACCAGGGATCCACAGCTGACGTCATCCGCCGTACAGCCGACGCCATGCTTACGTGAGCAACCAGAAAGCCGAAAAAGCTTCACGCAAGAAGGAAAATCGCATTTCAGAGCTCCAGATCAAGAAACCGAGGCAGTTTCCGATGCACAATTAGCTCGAAATCGTGCATCGCTACGGGAAATAGGCCATTTCGAGGAATCTTCAGGGAATATTTTGATTGCTGAGCCCATTGCGCACCGAAAAAGCCCGAAAATCGCCCGATCGTGCCAAAGGATCCGATTTAAAGACAACAGCAGATCAATCACAGATTTTAAAGTGTATCAGATCAAATCAGCAGGCATCAAGCGTGTCAAAGAGTATCAGTCAACGACGGAAGCCATCAATGTAGCGGCAAAGTGTATCAGCGAATATTTTGAGCAGTAGCCTGAAGCAAGAGAAAATTTAATATCTTCCAGCAGATTCATAGAAGGAGGGCGAAACTACTTGAAGCTCTCAAATCATAATTATTGCACATTAAATTCACACCAAAGCCGAGCTATAGCCCCGAAGCACAATCACTCCAGCAGCACCGCATCTGGTCCCCAAGGGCCACCTCGTCACCTGTTCCGATCCAGCTTCCCCCAGCGCAGCCAAAAAGATTTACTTGCATTTAATTCCAATAGCATTTAGATTTTTGAAGAATTCTAAGCAGACCTGTCAAGGTCATTTGTAATGATGTCTTTCCGATATTTTGTTTATAAATACCACCCTAAGCAATGTTGTGAGGGGTTGGTTGGTTGGTTGTAGTTGTTGGTCAGTCTTCTTTCCAGCATTTTCTCTGAGCAGAGACTCGCACTGTAACTGTCATAATTTCCATAATCAAGGATTGCTGAAAGCATGGATTGTGAAACAACTTGATGTTTTCTCTTGGCTAAGGAATGATCACGGAATTCCTGTGCTTCTACATGATCCAATAAGTGTTCCTCTCCCCTGTTTGATTTTATGTTTTTTTACCACCTTTCCGCCTTTCTAAATTGCAGGAAAAAAGAATAGCTTAAGATTTGTTCCAATACACCTTAAGTTCAATTTCTGCGTTTTTCAATGTTTTCTTCAGAAACAGTTATGAGCTTGTATTCTTAAATGATTTGGTTTACGCTGTTTCTTCACATATGAGTGCATGTCTTAGGAATTCTTAACTGCTCCGGGATCCCACTCATCCACTTCTCCTCTTTGTCAGCATGATGAAATGATTCTCCTTTGCCTTTCATCCCTGATGTTCATTTCGTACTTTCAGCAGACCGAGTATTGTATCCTGTGTGGCTATCCCGCTCCGTATCCCCTTGTGACCAAGAAAATGCTCGCATGCCTCAATCTGTGACTCCATGCCCAATGGTTCGAAACTTATCACACCTTACCGTGCCTCTTCGTTCGAGAATCCTACCTTCTTTCCAATCACAATCAACACTCCCTTGAAGTCAGAAAGCTAGCCTAAAATCATCAACTAAGGTTGAATCAAAAGGAGAGAGCCCTCTCCGATTGCAGGTGGGCTAGAACCTGCAATCAGAATATTGGTTTGTGGTTACCTCAGCCGTATCCCTATTAGGAGCCTAGGGACAACCTGAGCGATAACATAATGGCGACTCCGCTAGGGACCTCCTCAGATAAATCAATGCAACCAATTTGCAGCCTTACAGAGGAAGAAACCGACTTGTAAAAGTCTCGGTCGACCTGTGTCTGCGCACTCCATTGGGGATTCAAGCGCTCCGTTCATCCTTAAACCCCACTGGAGGAAGTGCTCCTGTTTTTCAAAGCTTGTCACGCTTAGTTCTGGTCTTTGATGGTGGACAGAGATCAGGAACTTCACAGTCTAGGCATCCACCTGGCAACTCCACTTCAATTTCAAACAAAGGCTCCACTGAGGAACGAGCCAAATGTTACAGCCAAGTACCCCATGTATTAACAACAAGAGAGAATGACCGAGTCCTAGGAGGAACTTCCTTTAAAGGAAGCTTTAGAGAAATGCAGAGGAAGTTTATCAGAGTTTGAGCTTAATGAAGAATTTTACAGAGCGGTATTGTCAAAAATACCAGGCGGCCGGAATAAAATTTTCCTTGAGTTTGTTGTGGAAAAATATGAGAATGAAATTGAACTCTTGGGAGCTCAAAGTCAGTTTTATGATTTCCACAACCCTCAGGAGTTATGCCAAAATATTCCTCCTCCAGTTCACAGGGAAATAGTGTTGTCTCCTGAATTACAGTTTGAGTATGATCTGGGTTCCAAGGGAAAGACAGAAGGATCATCTGCTAGGGTCATTACCGAAGATGCAGATACTCCTTTCGACCCAAAGAGCCCGGAATCATGCCGAAACCTCCATGTCCCTATTCAGGAGGGAACACTGTTGCCTGAGGACCTGCAGATTCTGTGTGATCTGGGTTCCAAGGGAAAGACAGAAGGATCATCAGCTAGGCTCATTACCGAAGATGCAACTGCTCCTTCCGACCCGAAAGATCCTGAGTCATGCCGAAGTCTCCCATCCTCAACTCAGGAGAAGATGCCGCTGCCTGCTGATTCACGAACTCTGCATGACTCTACTGACAAAGAAGAAGCAGAAGAAGTTCTCTCACAGGGTAAGTTCATCGATCCAATCACAGACTACATGGAACTTCGGCTTAACATAATTTTGTTAACCTGTTTTCTCAGTGAAGACCGTATGCTTCAGTAGCAAGTGATGGAGGCCACAATTTTGGTTGTAAAAACATATGCCCGGATGATGCTTTTGCGTTCAGAAACTATCAGTCAGCAAGATTATCTCGTTTTGCAGTTGCTTAAATGGCTGCACTGGTTGTTTGATTATACCTAACGGCAAAGTGACTACTGGTTAGGGTAGGTAGGTAGGTAGAAGGAATAAAGCGGCCGGAGAAAATAAGTTTTGCAGAAGACGGCAAGAAATGAAAAACCGAGGCATTCTGGCCTGCTGTTCTTGACTCCTCACAAGGAGAAGCCATCCCCGAGTGGAGCCACTGTTAGCTTCCTGCTGTAGCAGGTATTCATTTTTCATGATTGGAATTTCACAGGCCAAATATGTCGTACTTTGCTTGCTGCAATGCTCCATATTTGCTCAAATAGTCTCCAAATGAAGAAGGCTACTTCAAGTTCATCCAATTGCCTTCAAATTTTTGTAAAGTTATCTTGGTTTCGCTATTTTTAGTTAAAGGGAGGTCCAAACAGTTTAATCTTGGTCTCCCTAGGTTTAAATTTCCTGTTTTAGAATATAGAGATTGTAAATCTGTCCAAACAATTTAATCTTGGCAGATTCTTACATAGGTAGAGAAGTAGAGGAGCTCAATAGCTTAATCTGAGCTCCGGAAGAAATAAGGGTAGTATGTAGATAGGAAAGCATCAAAAGAAAAGAATGATGGGTTTGAAAGTCTAAGTGCACCCCCAAGCAAAAGAAGAAAAATTGCTAGGCAGGTAGGCTGGGTAGGTAGTTCTTAGATTGCTGGATTGCTGACCAGTTCCAGGTTTTCAGGTATCATGTCATGCAGAACATAATCATCAAGGATTTGTAAGCAAAAAGGCTCAAAAGAGGTATAACTGACTCCCCTTCTCTGTTTTCCCAAATTATTAACTAACTTCCCCAAAAGAGGTCAAGCTCTGCTTGACACCTCTTAAGTTCATCATCTCCATAACTCTGGCTTGAGTAAAGATCTGCTCTACTCAAAGATGTTCCATATTTTCTCCCAAAGTATGGTCCTACCCCCTTGCAACAGCCTAAGCTCTCCTGAACTTAGCGCTTTCTTACCATCTCCATATTAACCACTAACACTATTATTTAGCTCCCTATTCTTCCCATCCCCTTATTAATATTAAGTAAAATCCCCCTATGTAATATCCCTCCCCCTGGTTGAAAAATAACCATAAGAACTCCCGGGAATTGCTCTGTTTATCTGAAACTCCACAAGAACCCCTGACCTCTGAAACCACCTTCCAAGATACGATGGACTCCTCCCAAAGTATAAAATCCCTCCAAGATAATCGGACCCTTTCGAAACCTCAAGTACCCTTCACACCCACTTACTTACTCTTTACTCCTCAAACACGCTTTTGCATCGCACCTTCGCGCTCTCATCTTCTTGCAAAACATTGCCCATCTGTTCCCCGCCGATGCGATATTGCGATATCGGCGATCGGCGATCCCAACCGCCGAGTGTCCAATCCATTCACCCCTCCGTCTCCGCCGATGCGATATTGCGATATCGCCGATCGGCAGTCGCAAGCGCCAAGTCC